>DVQE01000033.1:0-39065 GCA_018239585.1 Pyrrhopyge papius papius | reverse complement strand
ATACCGTAGTTGTAGCCGTAGGTCATGCCGACACAGGGACATTCCGCTGCCCGTGCCGCCAGGATGTCATTGCGGGAATCCCCGACAAACAGCATCTCTTCCTTACGCAGCCCGAACTCACCCAGAGTCAGGTAGAGCGGAGCCGGATGCGGCTTCTTATTTTTCACATCATCCCCGCCGAGCACGACAGAGAAAAATTTATCCAGACTGGTTTCAGCCAGCAGCGACGGAATAAACTGAGACGGTTTGTTGGTCACGATCGCCAGATCCAGCCCTGCGTCTGCCATCACCTGCAATGTCTCTGCCACATGCGGGAATGCCGGGCTGCCGGTTTTAACAGTCTCAGCATAAAAATCATCAAACAGCTGACGGCATTTTGCGTGCAGTGCAGCATCAGGTTTTTCACCGGTTGCATGAATCAGGGCACGTTCCAGTAACATATCAACGCCGTTACCGACCCAGACAGAGGCCATTTCCCGGCCCGCTTTCCGGTAGCCCAGTGCTTCCAGTGCGCGATCAGTCGCTTCCGCCAGTCCCTGAATACTGTCAGTCAGTGTGCCGTCCAGGTCAAATGCAACGGCTTTAATCCCTGTGAATTGCTGTACTGCTGTTTTGTCTGTCATGCTGAAACCTTTGTTAATTCTTTACGCATATCATCAATCACGGCTTTGTAATCCGGTTTGCCGAAAATCGCAGAGCCGGCCACAAACATATCCGCACCGGCCTGCGCCACTGCCGCGATATTTTCAGTCTTAATGCCGCCGTCAACTTCGAGGCGGATGTCACGGCCGCTGGCATCAATGCGGCGGCGGACTTCTTCCACTTTTTTCAGTGTTTCCGGAATAAAAGACTGACCACCGAAGCCCGGGTTGACCGACATCAGCAGGATCAGATCCAGTTTATCAATCACATAATCGAGGTAACTGAGCGGCGTGGCCGGGTTGAATACCAGGCCCGGTTTGCAGCCGCATTCGCGGATAAGCTGAATGGTGCGATCAATGTGCTCGCTCGCTTCCGCGTGGAATGAAATGTAGGTTGCGCCCGCTTTGGCGAAGTCCGGTACAATGCTGTCCACCGGTTTTACCATCAGATGCACATCGATCGGCGCAGTAATACCGTAATCACGCAGCGCCTTACACACCATCGGCCCGATAGTCAGGTTCGGGACATAATGGTTATCCATCACATCAAAGTGAACCACATCGCCGCCTGCGGCGAGAACCTTCGCGGTGTCTTCCCCCAGACGGGCAAAGTCAGCAGATAAAATGGACGGAGCAATCAAAAACGCTTTCATTCCTGTTTCCTCTTAATAAGACGCCGCCGGGTTCAACGGCTTACTGTCCGCGGTAAAGCGCCAGTAATTCATTCACTTTCTGGCGGTTAAGTGTGTTGCGGCTGATAGTGCGGCGTACTTTGACAATATGCAGTTGCGCCTGATGATACCACTCCCGCGTCAGCGGGGTGTCATGATTCGAGATCAGAACCGGAACTTTGCGATCCGACGAAAGCATTTGTGCAAGCTGTGCCAGGTTCTGCTGCTCAGGTAATCCGAATCCGCTGGTGTGATAGGCCGTAAAATTAGCCGTCACGGATAACGGCGCATAAGGCGGATCACAATAGACAATATCCCCGGCGCCTGCATTTTCCATGCTGGTCACATAAGACTGGCAGACAAACGTGGCGTTGCGGGATTTTTCCGCGAACCACAACAGTTCGGCTTCCGGGAAATAGGGCTTGCGGTAGCGCCCGAAGGGCACATTAAACCGGCCTTTGGAATTGTAACGGCATAACCCGTTATAACAATGGCGGTTCAGATACAGGAACAGAATGCTGCGCTCGAAATGATCCGTGCTCTGATTAAACTGTTCCCGCAGGGCATAGTATTGTAATTCATCATTAAATTGCGGCGTAAACAGCTTACGGGACTCATCGATAAATTCCTGAGTCCGCAGTTTTACCACCGTGTAGAGGTGGATCAGATCACTGTTGATATCCGCCAGCACATAGCGCGGATAATCGGTATTGAGAAACACTGACCCCGCGCCGACAAAGGGCTCTATAAGACAATCACCCTCCGGCAGATGCCGTTTTATTTCATCTGCCAGAGTGTATTTTCCGCCGGCCCACTTCAAAAATGCGCGTTGTTTCTTCATGCTGTCTGTAATCATTGCTCAAAAAGGCCAGAGCCGCCGATTCTGCTCTGTTTCAGACAGCAAATCAGCACCTGACGGAATCCGTGTTTATTATTTCATGTCCTGATGCACTTGCTGCATCTTTCTGACCCACGGCTTTTTCCCCTGAATTTCAGCAGGCAGACGCTCAACTTCCCGTTTTGCATCCCCGACTGTCGGGAAATTACCGTATACCAGGACATACCACGATTTTCCGTTACGTGTTGTTTCATAAACCTGATAGTTGGATAAACCGTGCTTCTGTGCAAAGGCTTTCAGCGTATCCGCACGGCTCGCACTGCTCAGTTGCAGGGTATAACTCCCGGCAGGGGCTTTGGCGATCGCAGTACTGCTTTTTGCCGGTGCCGCTGTGGCCGGTTTAGTGGTTTCACGCGGCTTAGCAGGGGCCGCTGTAGTGGTTTTCACCGGCTGCGGTTTCACCTGCTGTACCGGTTTCTTCGGTTCTTCCTGCGGAGTAACCACCGGCGGCAGATTATTCATATTCTGCTGCGCTGCATTATTGATACCGGTCTGTGTGCTTCCCTGATTCAGGGCATCGTTAATATCCCCCGGGATATCCACGCGCTGACCGGTACCGGTTGTCTGTGACGGCGGCTGTGCCTGTGTCGGCAGATTATTGATAGCCGGGAGATTCACGCCGGTCTGTGACGGTACCGGTTCGGCTGGCTGTAACTGTGTTGCACCGTCATTGCTGCCGGTACCAAGGGTAATCGGGCGTTCGCCGTTTTGTGCCTGCTGTGGTGCTTCCGGTTCTGACGGCGATTTCAGCGCAGAGCTTATCGCGATAATCAGTAACACCAGGACCACAACCGCCACGCCGATCATCATCTGCTGGCGGGAGACGGCAAACTTAGGCCGTGACTGCTGCGGGCGCGGACGCGGGTTACGGCGCTCAGGGCGCTCCGGTCTGTCAGATGCATCCGGACGGATAGCGTCATCATCCGGCTGGCTGAAAATCTGTGGTTCTTGCTTTTCGGGTTTAAAGCCGTCCATTTTGCCCTCCCATCAGAGCAGAAACTGTGTCTTTGGATATAACAGAAGAGAACTGACGCCCGGTGTGTGCGTCACATGCGTAGTGTAACCATTTTCCCGGCACTCAGCGAGACAGATATCAAAAAACTTCTGTCCGCCGCTTCCGTTATACGGACTGAATGGCAGCCAGCACCTTGTCATGCGGGATATCCGCACGGACAACCGACCGGCCGATCGTTTCCGGAACAATCAGATGCAGTTTACCGCCCTGCACTTTTTTATCCCGCATCATGTGCGGCAGATAGGCATCCGCCGCCATGGATTCCGGTCCGCGCACCGGCAGCCCGGCGCGGGTAAGCAGTGCAATAACCCGCTCAGTTTCTTCCGGGCGGAAGGTCCCGAGCAGTTCAGCCGTGCGTGCAGCCATCACCATCCCTGCGGCGACTGCCTCGCCGTGCAGCCAGACACCGTAGCCCATTTCCGCCTCAATGGCGTGGCCGAATGTATGACCGAGATTCAGCAGTGCGCGCAGCCCGCTGGTCTCTTTTTCATCCGCAGCCACCACCTGTGCTTTCAGCTCACAGCAGCGGCGGATGCAGTACGCCATCGCCTGCGGCTCAGGGGCCAGCAGACGATCGATATTGTTTTCCAGCCAGATAAAGAAATCGTGATCCAGAATAATGCCGTATTTGATGACTTCCGCCAGCCCCGAGGCCAGTTCACGGCGCGGCAGGGTGTTCAGGCAGTCGAGATCAATCACCACACTGACCGGCTGCCAGAAGGCACCGATCATATTTTTACCCAGCGGATGGTTCACGCCGGTTTTACCGCCGACAGACGAATCCACCTGAGACAGCAGCGTGGTCGGCACCTGGATAAAACGGACACCGCGCTGATAGCTCGCTGCCGCAAATCCGGTCAGATCACCGATAACACCGCCGCCCAGCGCAATCAGCGTGGTATCACGCCCGTGATTGTTTTCCAGCAGTGCGGTAAAAATACGGTCAAGGGTGGTCAGGGATTTATACTGCTCGCCGTCCGGCAGGATCACGGAATCTGCCTGCACACCGGCGTGCGCAAGATTATCGGTCAGTGTCTGAAGATACAGCGGGGCAAGGGTTTCGTTGGTAACGATCATTGCACGCTGACCGGCGGTCAGCGGCGCAAAGGTGCCGGAGAGGGAAAAGAGACCCGGAGCAATTGAAATAGGATAAGCACGCTCACCCAGAGTCACAGTCACTTTTTCCATGGCACCTCCGCATGTTGCCGGTAAAATGAAATTAACTGTTGGTTTCTAACAGTTCAATGATTTGGTTTGCAACCACTTTTGCACTCTGATCATCGGTATGGATAGTGATATCCGCGATCTCTTCATACATCGGATTGCGTTCATCGGCCAGTTTGACCAGGACTTCCCGGACCGGCTCATCGACCTGTAACAACGGGCGCTTTTTATCACGCTGTGTCCGGGCCAGTTGTTTTTCAATATTGGTCTCAAGGTACACAACCACACCCCGCGCAGACAGGCGGTTGCGGGTCTCCCGTGACTTGACGGAACCCCCGCCGGTAGCCAGGACGATACCCTGCTTTTCAGTCAGTTCATTGATGATTTTTTCTTCACGCAGGCGAAAACCTTCTTCACCTTCGACATCAAACACCCAGCCCACATCGGCTCCGGTGCGGCGTTCAATTTCCTGGTCGGAATCAAAGAATTCCATATTTAATTGCTGAGCCAGCTGACGACCAATAGTACTTTTGCCGGCACCCATCGGGCCGACAAGAAAGATATTGCGTTTCTCTGCCATGTTTTTGGTATAACTAAGAATATTCGTTAATGATAACCCGCCCCGCTCACCCGATCAGCGGCGGGACCTCAAATGAAACCTCATGAGTGAATCTGCGTGAGTAACCTGAAATTATCTCAGCACATTCTGCCCGATTGCAACCATACCGGCACGAAACCGGAAAGATATCTCAGGTGCTGCTGTGTGACGCCTGTCGCAATCCGGCCTCTGAACATCCGCACATACTATCATAACGCCTGCGAAAAACCGCGCCTTATATTTCCGTGAATCCTCCTGAAAACAGGAGCTGTGCAGAAACATAAGGCGCGATCTGAGAATCAGGACGTTGTCCGTCAACGGATTAACGGCATATTTTACGGCGGCAGTGATTTCATACCTGCTAAATTTGCTAACTCTTGTATGCTAAATCGTTGCAATCGTCAAATGTATAACACCGCAGAGCCGGTAAAAAAATCCGTTATTCTGCGCATATTCCCCGTAAATAATGATACAACCCACTGATACTTATACAATTACTAAATATCGATCAACTGCGGTGTAATGAATATCACTAATTCACGGCGGCTGAGTTTATCGTATTGATGGGTAAAAAGCTTTCCCATCAATGGGATCGACGATAAATACGGCACTCCGGTTACCTGTCTGCCTTTATCCTGCTGAAAAATCCCCCCGAGGATCAGCGTTTCCCCGCTGCGGACAATCACCTGTGTGCTGATTTCCTGCTTATCAATGGAATACTGCTCACTGCCGTTCTGCATCAGCGCCACCCCGGGGGCATTGCGGCTGATATGCAGTGTCAGACGCACTTTATTATCCCGCAGAATCTGCGGTGTCACCTCCATGCCCAGCACCGCTTCACGGAACTGCACCTGTGAACCGGATTCATGGTTTTGTGTGGTGTACGGAATTTCCGCCCCCTGTTTGATGCTGGCGGGATGTTCATGCGCCGTGGTCAGGCGCGGGCTGGCGACAATATCCAGCTGCTGTTCCTGCTCCAGCGCACTCAGTTCCATCTCCAGCAGATGCCCGCCGAGACGGGCGATATTGAAGGTGAACGTGTTGTTCCCCCGTGCCTGATGCAGCTGCAGGCGGTTGCCGGACTCCGGTGACGGCAGTACCGTTCCCCATTGCAGCCCCAGCTCATGCAGCCCCTCCCGCGAGCCGGACACAATATGTGCCGTAATCTGTACCTGCTGCTGCGGCTGATCCATCTGTGCCAGCCAGGCTTCCGTCCGCAACAGCACATCCGCCTGTGCTTCTATAAAGAGGGAATTTGTCAGCGCATCGGCCTCCGGCATTTTATTATCCGCAAACCATTCCCCGTGATGCTGTTTCAGCAGAGCCAGCATGTCCGCCGCATCCGCATATTGCAGGGGAAACGTGCGGCTCTGACTGCTTTCCGGTATCAGCGGCAGATCGTACATCACGGGGAATTCTGTCAGCGCAGCCGGTTCCTCATTAATAATGACAGGCTGAAAAAGATCCCGCGGATGCTGCCCGCCAAAAGCGGCCGCTGCCAGCAACAGGCCGCAGCCGGTGATCAGCCGGGCCGCTGACGTTGCATTATTCATCATCATGCCATTCCTTTTCCGGATCCGGTGAATCCGCGCCCGGTAATGCCAGATGCAGTGTCATCTGCAATAACGGCGGGGATGAGGAGATTCCGGGTGCCAGCGGGTGCAGCGAGAGCCGGGTGATCGGCAACGGAGTCAGCGCTCCGCTGAGAGTATCAAGCAGCGCCGCCAGCTCCGGGTAATGCGCCTCAAAGGTCAGCACCCAGCGTTCCGGCTGTTCCGGCGGCTCCTGCTGCCAGCCGGTCAGCAGCGGCAGCGCATCTTCGGGCAGCAGGGCAAACAGCGGCGGGATATCCGGGGGCGGCAGAACCACCGTTTCCGGCACCTGCTGTTCTGACAATGCTGCCAGCCTCTGCAACTGCCGGCGCTGTATTTCCGTTTCTCCGGCTGCCGGCTGCAGATAAAAACACCAGAACACCACACCGGCTGATAACGAGATCCCGGTCATCACTCCCCACTGCACGCGCCGGTACTGCGCACAGCGCCATATTGTGTTCAGATTCATGACCGGCCCCTCCCGGTCACCAATATAAACTGCCGGATACCGGCTGTTTTGTGATGTTGCAGATTGATCAGCCTGAGCGGCATCAGCCCCGGTGCAACCTGGTGTAATAAAGGATGCGAAGGCGCGATCACCTGATGGCGGTTCACCGACAGGACATGGCGCACACTGTTTTCTGTATCATACTTTTGCCGCTCTGCCTGATAACGCGCCAGCCAGGCATCTTCCGGCAATTGCGCCTGCAAAAAAACCAGCAAATCCCGGAAACGACGGTTTTCCTGTGCGGTTTGCTGCTGCCGCAGATTTTCCGCTTCCGCCTGCCGCTGTACCGCGCGCTGACGGGCAAATTCAGCCCGTTGCGGCTCAAGGCGGATTTCCCGCTCATCAAATGCGGCCTGTAACATCACCAGATGCTGCACATTCAGTGAATGAAGCAGATAAACCGGCAGCAGTGCGGATAACAGCACACTTCCTGCTATCAGAAACCGGACAGCCATCCGGCGGCAGATTTGCCGTTTCAGCCGGAAGCGCCAGGCGGTCAGGTTCACCCGGTGTGTCATAACCTGTCCTCCCCGCAGAGCACCATCCCTGCTGCCGCCGCATAACCCGGCGGGACATCATCTGCCTCCGCATTGCGGTAACGCAGGCATTCCGGCTGCCATGCCTGCGGCAGCAGTGCAATATCATGCAGGCAGCGCAGCTCCGCCTGTGAATCATCAAAACCCTGTGTTTTCAGCTCCGTCAGCAATGACGGCAGCATCAGATCAGCCCGTCCGCTCAGTACCGGCTGCATTTCACCGGCTGTCCAGCAAATACTGTTCCCCTGGCGGAAAACCAGCCAGTCCTGTGCAGCCACACCCCGGGTACGGGCAAAACAACGCAGCGCACAGGGAATAATGCCGAGCACCGTCAGATCCGCACGGAGTTCCGCCGCCAGCGACAGCCACTGTTCACGGACAGTGCGGTGCAGCGCCGTCAGAATAATATCGCCGGAAAACCGCCGGTAATCATAGATAAGATCCTGATGACGTCCCGGAAATGTGCGCGCCAGCCAGGCTTCAATCAGCGGCACCACGGCAGACTGCGCCACACGGCTCTCCGGCAGGCGGATCTGTTGCTGAAGACAGAGTGATACCGGCAGTGCCGCCCGGCAAACCGGCCGCCCGCAGATCCGCCGCCGCCATGGTGCCAGTGCAGCCGCAACCGCAGACAGACCGGGCACACCGTTTTCGGCTGATTCCGTTTCCGGCAGTATCAGCGTGATAAAATCCTCAAAACACCACCTCCGGCGTGCGCGCCGCGCCAGTGCTATCCTGATTTCCCCGTCCTGAAGCGAAATTCCCGCCATCCGTGAAATAATCCGCATAAATCATCCCTGTATTATTGATATGAGAAATACCTTTTTTCTCTTAATTTTCTGCTGGTTATAAAATACGTATTCAAGAAACGCATGAACCTTTATACTACAGGGTCGCTGTTTATAAACTGTCCACCACACGGCTAACGGAAATTTTCAGGTGAAGTTCTTAAAGTATTTATTGATCTTTGTTGTCTGTTGCATTTTTCTTGGAGCAGCATCGATATACGGCATGTACAAATATGTCGAGGCAGATTTGCCCGATGTGGCTACGCTGAAAGATGTCAAATTACAGACCCCAATGCAGATCTACAGTGCGGACGGCGAACTGATTGCCCAGTTCGGTGAAAAACGCCGGATTCCGCTGACACTCAGCCAGATCCCGCCGATGGTAAGGAATGCCTTTATCGCGACGGAAGACAGCCGTTTCTATGACCATCACGGAATCGACCCGATCGGGATTTTCCGTGCCGCCTCTGTTGCCATGACCTCCGGACGGGCATCACAGGGCGCGAGTACTATCACACAGCAGCTTGCCCGTAACTTCTTCCTGAGCCCGGAAAAAACCGTTATCCGTAAAGTAAAGGAAGCGTTCCTGGCCATCCGTATCGAGCAGATGCTGACCAAAGATGAAATTCTCGAGCTGTATCTGAACAAAATTTACCTCGGTCAGCGCGCTTACGGCGTGGGGGCTGCGGCCTATGTCTATTTCGGTAAAAGCCTTGATCAGCTGACACTCAGTGAGATTGCCGTGATCGCCGGGCTGCCGAAGGCACCGTCCACCTTTAACCCGCTTTACTCCAAATCCCGTGCTCTGGCCCGCCGTAATGTGGTGCTGACGCGGATGCTGGAAGAGAATTACATTACCCGCGCACAGTATGATGAAGCGCGCAATGAGCCGATCGACGCCCGTTATCACGCCCCGGAAATTGATTTTTCCGCGCCGTATCTGGCGGAAATGGTTCGGATGGCCATGATTGAAAAGTACGGTGAAAATGCCTATACCGATGGCTATAAGGTCTACACCACCGTTAAACGCAAAGATCAGCTCAGTGCTGAAGATGCCGTTCATACCGGTATCATCGACTACGACATGCGCCACGGTTACCGGGGTGCTCAGCAGGTATTGTGGCCGCAGAACAGCGCGGCATGGGATACAGAGCAGATCCTGAGCAAACTGAAAACATTACAGGTCTACGGTCCGCTCAATCCGGGTGTTGTGCTGAGTGCGGATGCTAACCGCGCACAGGTGATGCTCAAAGACGGCTCCACCATCGATCTGACCATGGACAGCATGCGCTGGGCGCGTAAGTTTATCTCTGATCGCGCTATGGGCCCGGCACCGCGTGCGGTAAACGGTGTGGTGCATGCCGGTGAGCAGATCTGGGTGCGTCAGAATAAAGACCGCTGGATGCTGGCACAGATACCGGATGTCAACTCTGCCCTGGTGGCGCTTAATCCGACAGATGGTGCGGTGATCGCACTGGTCGGCGGCTTTGATTTCGAACTGAGCAAATTCAACCGTGTCACCCAGTCTCTGCGCCAGGTGGGCTCCAGCATCAAACCATTGCTGTACACCGCCGCGCTTGATAAAGGGCTGACACTCGCCTCCCTTCTCAATGACCTGCCGATTGTCCGTGCCGACGGCGCAGGCCCGGACTGGCGGCCGAAAAACTCACCACCGCGTTATGACGGCCCGATCCGTCTGCGCCAGGGGCTGGGACAATCGAAAAACGTGGTGATGGTGCGGGCCATGCGGGCAATGGGCGTGAATTATGCTGCCGATTATCTGCTGCGCTTCGGCTTCCCGGACAGCAACATTGTCCGGACAGAATCCATGGCGCTCGGCTCATCCTCCTTCACCCCGATGCAGATGGTGCGCGGCTACGCCGTGATGACCAACGGCGGCTATCTGATCGACCCGTATTTTATCAGCCGGATTGATAACACTGAAGGCAAAGCCCTGTTTACCGCAGAGCCGAAAATTGCCTGTCCGCAGTGTACCAACATCCCGGTCATTTACGGTGAAGGCTCACATGACCTGGAAAGCAGTCTGAATAAAGATGCGCTGGAAAACGACGTAGCCAAATCAGACAGCCAGCCGCAGGAAAATGACCAGCCTGCCGCGCCGGAAGCCGACCTGGAAAAAGCACCGCTGGCAGGAAGTGATTCTCCGTATGCACCGCATGTGGTCAGCACTCAGGTGGCCTTCCTGATCAAAGACGCCATGAACTCCAATATCTATGGCGAACCGGGCTGGAGCGGAACCGGCTGGCGGGCAATGCGGGATATCAAACGCCGCGATCTCGGCGGCAAAACCGGAACCACCAACAGTTCAAAAGATGCCTGGTTTGTCGGCTACGGCCCGGACATTGTGGCGGCAGTCTGGATTGGTTTTGATGAAAACGCCCGTGACCTTGGTCGTGGTGAGGCCGGTGCGAAAAGCGCTCAGCCAATCTGGAACGACTTTATGAAAGTCGCACTGGAAGGTGTGCCGGAGCGTAAAGACCCGCCACCGCCGGGAATTATCTCCGTTCAGATCAACCGCAGCACCGGTAAACTGGGCTCCGGCGCCAATTCCCGTTCCGAATACTTTATCAAAGGCACCGAGCCGACAGATTACGGCGTGTCGGAAGTGGGAACAACGATTATTCAGCAGGACGGCGGTTCGGAAGAACTGTTCTGATTAAGCGGATAAAGACAGAAGGGCTGCCTGCGGGCAGCCCTTTTTTTCAATCGCTGTTACTTAACACAAATGCATGTCTTTTTTCGATGATTAACGCTGACCGATTTGTGTTAAAAATAGCTTAGTGGCCGGTACGCTGTAAAAATTGCTGCGCCAGGAACAGCGCGGTAATATTACGCGCTTCGTTAAAATCCGGATGCGCCAGCAGATCCATCATATTACTGACCGGCCAGCGCTCCTGAACCAGCGGTTCCGGCTCATCGCCCTCCAGCTTTTCAGGATACAGCCCTTCCGCCAGCAGGATATTCATCTGCCCGGAAAAATAGGACGGAGACATGGTAACGCGGCGCAGTGGTGTCAGTGTGCGGGCACCAAACCCGATTTCTTCTTTCAGCTCACGGTTAGCGGCAGTCAGCATATCCTCACCGGGATCGATCGCACCTTTCGGGAATCCCAGCTCATAGCTGTCCACACCCGCCGCGTATTCCCGGATCAGGATAAGCTCGTTATTTATCACAGGGACAATCAGGACAGATTCACGGGTTGCCGGGCGCATACGCTCATAAATCCGTTCCGCACCATTACTGAATTTCAGTGCAACAGACTGGACAGTAAACAAACGGGATTGGGCAACAGTCTCGATGCGGATAATTTTCGGTTTTTGTAATTCTGCCATGTATGCCTCTGTACGTAATATAAAAACGCAGTACAACCATACAGCGTAAAACTGTACAGGGTGAAACAGTACCGCTTTGCGAATAAGTAAAAACCGGGGTAAATTCCCGGCTCACTCACTTATTGCTCTGCTTCATATTACCCGTTCCTGAGACAAAGAAAAGCACCGGGCGGGATGACTAAATAACGGTGACACACAGCATAATCAGCAGGTAAAAGTGAAAATAATCAGTTATAACAGACTGTTATTTAAAATAATTCTTTTTGCATAATCAGAAAAGGCCGATTTTTTAACGGCTTCCTTCACTGTTATGCTGCACAGGCAATTACAACGGGGAAAAAATGACTATCTCCCTCATTATAACAACCGCTCTGGTGATCGGTTGTCTTATAATGGTTTCGGTTATCAGCCGCCGGCGGAAACAGCGCCGGGCGGGTTATGTGTTACCTTCACTGGCCAGTCTGACACACCACCGCCCGGGTGCCTGTGAAATTCAGGCCATTGAGCACCATCTGACCCGCGCTGCCCGGCAGGCGGTCAGTAATGACCTGCATTTTACATTACCGGCTTTCCCCAAAAAAAGTGATCACGTCTATCGTCTGTGCAACCGCATCACCCGGTATGCCATCCCGGAGAAAAACGGACAGCAGTGGCATTACTACATTGAAGGCAATGAAGTTTATCTGCCTGCGGTTCTGGATGAATTTATTCAGACCACAAATGTCATTGATGTGATGTTTACTGCCGGAATACCGATGATTGTCGGGCTGAACGGTCACGACTTACGTGAGTTTACTGACGACTATGCGCTGGCAGAGCCAATGACAAAAAATAATGACGTACCGGTACAGGCCGCGATACTGACTAACAGCAATGCTGATATTCAGTTTCTCGGCACACGCAGAGAGAGCCGGCAGGAATATAACCTGCAGCACAGTCACGGGTTTATCAGCGGTACGCTGATTATCTGCGGCGTACTGACGGCACTCACTGCGGTCTTTATGCCGCCGTTTTTATTTTACTGGATGATAGCCGCCGGTGCCGGACTGCTGTTGCCGGGTATCATATTATCCCTGATCCCGATCAGTAACCGCCGCCGTCTGCGGGATATTCAGTGCTACCGGGGGATCCCGAAACGCTGGGGTCTGTTCGGTGATTTTGACCACAGTCAGAAGCACAGCATTTCACTCGGCGGTATCGACCTGATTTACCCGCGCCACTGGGAACCCTGGCTGCATCAGGATCTGGGCACGGTCACACAGATTGAAATGTATGAAGACCAGCAGGTTGTCCGCCAGGGGAAATATCTCTCCCTGCGCGAGGAAGCCACCCGCTTCCCGTATCGCCGTTACGGAAAAAATCTGCTGATCGCCCTGACCAGTGCCGTAGCCCTGCTGGTTCTGGCCTGTAATCAGCCGGTCAACCTGCCGGTGAAACTGGCACTGAACTGGCTGACCGGTACAGAAACCAAGGTCTCCACGAATTTCAGCGAACTCCAGAATATGCCGCTTTATGTGGGGGATTTTCTGGAAGCCAAAGGCGTGGGGATGTGTTACATGCCGCCGAACCTCTCCGCGCAGGACAAACCTAATTTCCGCGCGTTTGACTGCTCCGGTATCTACTGGAACAACGCCTCTCCGCTCCCGGTTCCCGAGTCCGAACAGGTTGATCGCGCCGCCGCACTGCTTGCCGAACTGAGTAACCAGCTGCATCCTGATGCCGGGGCCCGTAAGGTGAACGACAGTCTGCGCAATGTTATCACCCGCTCCGGGATGAGCCTGCTGGACGACTTTTCCTCACTGGTACTGAAAACCCAGGCGTTATGTGAATTTGAAAACAGTGACTGTGTGCGGCTGAAAAACGCCCTCGTCAATCTGGGAAATTCCCCGAACTGGGAAAATTTATTAGCCCGCGCCAAAGCCGGTAAACTGGAGCAATCGAATGTTTTATTGCGTCCGGCAAGTGCCGAGGCCTTGGAAAAGCTGGTTATCGCCACCACATCTACAGCTATAAACAAAGAAGTGGAAAATGCGGCAATGCGGCTGAACAGTCCGCCGCCGGGTGGGGTGCTGCTGATCAGTGATGAAGGCAAATCCCTGGTGGAGAACGCCCCTGTCAATGAACAGACTGAGGAAATGCCACCGCTGGCGCACTGGCAGTCCCTGCAGAAGCTCTCCAATATGCTGCTGCACACCCCGTTTGAGGTTCAGGGCATTGTCACGGGTGTGTCTGTGGATGCTAACGGCACCCGTCATATCCTGCTGCACTTTCAGCCGGATAGTCTCATGCTGGCGCGGTTTATCGGCAGCTGTATTTTACTGGCCGTCTTTTCCCTTCTTGCCATTATCAACGGCATCTATACGTTTATCCGCTGGCGTCAGCGCCGCCGCCGGATGACGGATATCCGCCGTTATTACGACAATTGCTTCCGGCACGACTACCCTTCTTCTGAGGTGCAGCCGTAACGGCTGCACTGTCTGTCACGGAGTAACCATGCAACAGGCTTCACAGGTCACAGAGCCTGTCCGCCTTGATAAATGGCTCTGGGCGGCACGGTTTTATAAAACCCGCTCTATCGCCAGAACCATGATTGACGGCGGCAAGGTTCATTATAACGGGCAGCGGACCAAGCCCGGAAAACTGGTCGAAAACGGCGCGGTTATCGTCCTGCGTCAGGGAAATGATGCACGGACAATCCGCGTGCTGGGGATCACGGACAAGCGCCTGAGCGCGCCGCTGGCACAGACACTCTGGGAAGAAACCCCGGAGAGCATTGAAAAACGTGAAAAAACGGCACTTGCACGTAAAATGAATGCCCTGACGATGCCGCACCCGGAACGACGTCCTGATAAAAAGGAACGACGGACATTGTTGAAATTTAAACACAGTAATTCAGATACCGCTGAATAACCGGCGGTTAAGACGAGAGAAAATTATGTCTGCACGACAAGATACATTACACCGGTTCCTGTTTAACAAAAGTGATGTCCGGGGAGAACTGGTCAATGCTTCCGGCACATTACAGCAGATTCTGGATAACCATCATTATCCGGAGCCTGTCCGCCGCCTGCTCGGTGAACTGCTGGTCTGCACCAGCCTGCTGACCGCGACCCTGAAATTTGAAGGGGATATCACCGTTCAGATCCAGGGGGACGGTCCGGTCCGTCTGGCCGTCATCAACGGTAACGACCGCCAGCAGATGCGCGGTATCGCCCGTATGAACGGAGATGTCCCTGCCGGTGCCGGTTTCCACGACATGATCGGCAAAGGTTTTATGGTCATCACGATTACGCCGCGTCAGGGTGAGCGTTATCAGGGTATTGTGGCGCTGGAAGGGGATACCCTCGAAGCATGCCTGGATGCCTATTTCCGTCAGTCTGAACAACTGCCGACCAGCCTGTTTGTCCGCGTTGCGGAACACGACGGTAAAATGCAGGCTGCCGGGATGCTGTTACAGGCCCTGCCGGCATCGGCAGAAGCCCGTACGCAGGAAGAAACACAGAACATGTTCAGCCACCTGATGCAGCTGACCGCCACCATTTCGTCTGATGAACTCTTTACCCTGGATGCCGAAACCATCCTGTACCGTCTCTATCACGAAGAAGACGTTATGCTGTATGAACCGGCACCGGTAGCGTTTCATTGCGGTTGTTCCCGCGAACGCTGCGCAGATACGCTGGTCACTCTGCCGGAAGACGATGTTAATCATATTTTGCAGGAAGATGGCAAAATTGATATGGAGTGTGAATATTGCGGCGCTCATCATATCTTTGATGAACAGGATATTCATGAAATCCGCACTCAGAAAAACGCTTCTCTGCACTGATTCGTTTTAGCTGACGCAACACCAGGCCGCACCGGGCTCCCCGGATGCGGCCTTTTTGTTTATTTTTTCTTATGGTATCGAGCCAGCTCACAAAATAAAGCCAAATAAACTCCGGATTTTCATTTATTTGATAGCAATCGCTGTTAACCAGTCGTAAACAATTATGATATGCGGAGATATTCCGACAACCCGGAGGCTTTGGATGAGCGTAAAAACGATGGCTGTGAATGAACTGGAGCAGTATGGTATCCGTGATGCCGCAGAAATAATTTATAACCCGAGTTATGACTTACTTTTCGATGAAGAAACCCGTCCCGGCCTGACCGGTTATGAACACGGTGTCGTCACCGCCAGCGGCGCGGTCGCGGTGGACACCGGCATTTTTACCGGCCGCTCACCGAAAGACAAATATCTGGTCAGAGATGATCTCACCCGCGACACCGTCTGGTGGGCGGATCAGGGAAAAGGCAAAAATGACAACAAACCGCTGTCACAGGACACCTGGAATTCCCTGAAACACCTGATCACCAACCAGTTATCCGGCAAACGCCTGTTTGTGGTGGATGCCTTCTGCGGCGCCAATGCCGATACCCGCCTGAAAGTCCGCTTTATTACCGAGGTTGCCTGGCAGGCACACTTCGTCAAAAACATGTTTATCCGCCCGGATGAAAACGAACTGCATGATTTTGAACCGGACTTCATTGTGATGAACGGCGCAAAATGCGTGAATCCGGACTGGCAGGCACAGGGACTGAATTCAGAAAACTTTGTGGCGTTCAATCTGAGTGAGCGCATCCAGCTTATCGGCGGCACCTGGTACGGCGGTGAGATGAAGAAAGGTATGTTCTCCATCATGAACTATCTGCTGCCGTTACAGGGCATTGCCTCTATGCACTGCTCGGCAAACGTGGGTGAAAAAGGGGATGTGGCCATTTTCTTCGGCCTGTCCGGCACCGGTAAAACCACCCTCTCCACCGACCCGAAACGCAAACTGATCGGTGATGATGAACACGGCTGGGATGATGACGGTGTCTTTAACTTTGAGGGCGGCTGCTACGCCAAAACCATCAATTTATCTGCGGAAGCGGAGCCGGATATCTATCACGCCATCAGCCGCGACGCGCTGCTGGAAAACGTGGTTGTCCGTCCGGACGGCAGTGTGGATTTTAACGACGGCAGCAAAACCGAAAACACCCGGGTTTCTTACCCTATCTATCATATTGAAAATATTGTTAAACCGGTCTCCAAAGCGGGTCACGCCAGCAATGTGATTTTCCTGACCGCCGATGCCTTCGGCGTATTACCGCCGGTGGCGGAACTGACACCGGAACAGATGCAGTATCATTTCTTATCCGGCTTCACGGCTAAGCTGGCAGGTACGGAACGCGGCGTCACAGAGCCGACACCGACGTTCTCAGCCTGCTTCGGTGCGGCATTCCTGACACTGCACCCGACACAGTACGCCGATGTGCTGGTCAAACGGATGAAAGCCGCAGGGGCAAAAGCGTATTTAGTGAACACCGGGTGGAACGGAACCGGAAAACGTATTTCAATTAAGAATACTCGTGCTATCATAGACGCCATTCTTAGTGGGGATATTGATAAAGCGGCGAAACATACGCTGCCGGTCTTTAATCTGGCCATTCCTCACGAACTGCCGGGTGTTGACAGTCATATACTCGACCCGCGCAACACGTATGATAATGTGGCGCAATGGCAGGAAAAAGCGGAAGACCTTGCAGGGCGGTTTATAAATAACTTTGATAAATATACCGACACGCCGGCAGGTCAGGCTCTGATTAGTGCAGGGCCTTCGCTGTAACCGGATAACAAGAAAAGTAGTGTGAGCAACACAGTAGCCCCGGGTCAGATGATCCGGGGCTTTCTGTTTTATTGTGCAGGCGGCAGGTCAAACAGCAGGATTTCACTGTCTTGCGCGGCGTTCAGGCTGATTAACGATTCATCCCATACCGCCACACCATCACTGGTTTTCACTGTCTGGTCATTAACGGTCAGTTCACCTTTCACCACCTGGATCCAGATCATCCGTCCGCTCTGAGGCTGATAGTCACCCGCTTCACCGGCGGCCAGTGTCCAGCGCCACAGAGTCATGTTCTGAAAAACTTTCAGCGAGCCGTCACGGGCATCCGGGGAAAGTACCAGCTGGCGACCGTTCGCCGCATCAAACCGGCGCTGCTCATAGCGCGGGGTCAGACCGGTTTTTTCAGGGATAATCCAGATCTGATACAGATGCAGCGGATTGTCATTATCCGGATTATATTCCGAGTGGCGGATCCCGGTTCCGGCGCTCATGATCTGGAACTCACCGGCAGGCACCTGTTCTTTATTCCCCATGCTGTCCTGATGCTCCACCGCACCACCCAGCACATAGGTCAGAATTTCCATGTCTTTATGCGGATGGGTACCGAACCCCTGGCCTTCCGCGATAAAGTCTTCGTTAATGACCCGCAGGGCGGAAAAACCCATAAAATTCCGGTCGTAATAATCGGCAAACGAAAAGGTGTGCCAACTGTCCAGCCAGCCGTGGTTGGCATGGCCGCGTTCATTTGCAGGGCGTACATAGATCATCATTTTTCTCCTCAATCTGATGAGGATAAGTTTACGTCCTGCCGCTAATTTCACCAGTAGCCGGGTTTAACGCAAGGATTCAAAAAATTTGAATAAACATTGCGAGGAGTGTCAGGGAATGACTGGTAAGGTGGAAAAAATAAAACCATCTTCTCTCAGACCCGGGCGGCGGGATAACCGGCAAAGCGGAAAGCCGCTGTAAACACATCCCTGTCCGCTCGGATCGCGCCATCCATGGCGCTTTACGCTTTCCTTTTTTCTGCCGGTTATTCCCGAATGAACTTTTGCATTATCAAAACCAAACAATTCATCTGTTAAACCATCCGGTTTGTGGCAGGGCAGCATTTCCCCGACGCCATTCGTGTTGCAGGAAGGCGGCGACGCAGTGAATCCCCGGGAGCATACATCAGTATGTGACCGGGGTGAGCGAGGAAAGCCAACGCATCTGCAACGCGAATGGATAAGGGGAAAAAGGGGGAAAAAAAAGCCAGCACTAGGCTGGCTAAATAAACACTGGAAGCAATGTGAGCAATGTCGTTCTTTCATCTGAACCCTGAAGGTGGTCATCTGAAAGTGATTTGATGATAATAGTTCTCAGTATCATTTGTAAAGCACTTTTTGCTCAATATTTCATATAATCACTGCTGTTTTCTGTTAACTCACTGATACGGTGATTTATTTTAATAAAATTAAATAATTCCATAGCGTTATCAGGGATTAAACATCCGGTGAAAACGGCAGAGCCTGCGCACATGCCCACGCTGAACTCCACGCCCACTGGAAGTTATAGCCGCCGAGCCAGCCGGTAACATCGGTCACTTCGCCGATAAAATAAAGTCCCGGCACATCACGGGCTTCCATCGTTTTGGAGGAAAGCGCCTGCGTGTCCACGCCACCGAGTGTGACTTCGGCAGTCCGGTAACCTTCTGTGCCGTTCGGCTGCACCTGCCAGTTTTGTAACTTCTCCGTGATTTCCTGCTGTGCGGCTTTGGATAACTGGTTCAGCGCAGTATCCGGCAGGTCACCGGTTGCCTGCAAACACTCCACCAGCCGTTTTGGTAACAGCTTTGCCAGTGCATTACGCAGGCTCAGATTCGGGTGTTTTTCCCGCTGCACGGTGAAAAACTCCGCCAGATCGGTGCCCGGAAGTAAGTTAATGCTCACATACTCACCGGGGTGCCAGTAGCTGGAGATTTGCAGAACCGCAGGGCCGGACAGGCCACGATGGGTAAATAAGATATTTTCCGCGAAGCGGGTGCCATCCTGTGCGGTGACTGTGGCAGGCACTGCCACGCCGGACAGCGTCTGTAAGGCTTCCAGCAGCGGTTTATGCAGCGTGAAAGGGACCAGCGCGGCACGGGTCTGCAATACCGGCAGGCCAAACTGCTCCGCGAGGCGGTAACCCAGCGGTGTCGCACCCAGCCCCGGCATCGATAATCCGCCGCTGGCCACCACAAGTGAGTGAGCGCTCACAACCTTTCCGTTTACCGTCACACAGAAATCATCTCCCTGTTTCTGTACCTCCGTCACTTCACTGCGCAGGCGGATAACCACATTTCCCTGCTCACACTCCGCCAGCAGCAGATCAACTATCTGTTGTGCGGAATCATCACAGAAAAGCTGGCCGAGGGTTTTTTCGTGATACGCAATCTGATATTTCTGCACCAGGGCAATAAAATCCCACTGTGTGTAACGGGCAAGTGCCGACTTACAAAAATGCGGGTTTTTACTCAGGTACGCCGCCGGTTCGGTATACAGGTTAGTAAAATTACAACGCCCGCCGCCGGACATCAGAATTTTCCGTCCGGCTTTTTTGCCGTTATCCAGCACCAGTACACGCAGCCCGCGCTGCCCTGCCTGTGCGGCGCAAAACAGTCCGGCGGCACCGGCGCCGATTACAATCGCGTCAAACTTTTCCAAAATAGTGTTCTCTGTGTCTTAAAATGTGGAGAAATTCCGATAAATGTCTTAAATTTGTCATAATGATTAAATAAGGCCAAAAATTTATTCTTTTCAAAAAAGGAGTCTAATCCGATGATATACAAGGATTAATAATTTCTTAAGCTGATTTGATAAAGGTATCAAATCAAAAAAAGGCCATATTTCACTTCCCCGGGACGCATTTGTCGCTGATAATGCGCCGCGTTCATGTCCAACAACTGGCTTAACGTCTATGCTACATCTATTTACAGGCCTGGAATTTCACACCGGCCTTTTGTTAGTACTGGCACTGATCTTTGTGCTGTTTTACGAAGCCATCAACGGCTTCCATGATACCGCAAACGCGGTAGCAACTGTTATCTATACCCGTGCAATGCGCGCACAGCTTGCTGTCGTCATGGCGGGTGTGTTTAACTTCCTCGGGGTACTGCTCGGCGGTCTGAGCGTGGCGTATGCGATCGTGCATCTTCTGCCCACGGACTTACTGCTGAATGTCAGTTCGGCCCATGGTCTTGCCATGGTCTTTTCCCTGCTTCTCGCCGCTATCATCTGGAATCTGGGCACCTGGTACTTCGGTATCCCGGCCTCAAGTTCTCATACCCTGATCGGCGCCATTATCGGGATCGGCCTGACCAACGCAATTGTGACCAACAGTTCCGTGGTTGATGCGCTGAATATTCCGAAAATGATCAGCATTTTCCTTTCTCTGATTCTGTCACCGCTGGTCGGCCTGGTGATCGCCGGATTAATGATCTGGTTCCTGCGCCGCTACTGGAGCGGCACGAAGAAACGCCGCCGTATCCACTTAACACCGGCAGAACGTGAGAAAAAAGACGGCAAACGCAAACCGCCATTCTGGACGCGTACCGCCCTTATCCTTTCCGCAGTCGGCGTCAGTTTCTCACACGGCGCAAACGACGGGCAGAAAGGTATCGGTCTGATTATGCTGGTTCTGATTGGTGTCGCCCCTGCCGGCTTTATGGTGAATATGAATTCCAGTGATTACGAAATCGCCCGTACGCGCGATGCGGTGGTCAACCTGGAGCAGTATTACACCACGCATAAGGATGCACTGGCACACGCCATTGAGCTGACACCGGCACTGAACACGGAGAATACCGTTCTCAATGAACAGTTCCACTGTGACAGCTCGCGTACCGGTATCGTATTGAGACAGGCTCAGGATCTGCTCGGTAATATTCATACCTATGATGATTTATTACCGGAACAGCGCAGCCATATGCGCCGTCTGCTGATGTGTATTTCGGATACCGCCGCAGAAGTGGCGAAATTACCGGAAACCAAACCGGAAGATGCGCGTTTCCTGAAACGTCTGTCCAATGATCTGCTGAATACCGTTGAGTATGCCCCTATCTGGATCATCATTTCTGTCGCGCTGGCGCTCTCTCTGGGTACCATGTTCGGCTGGAAACGTGTTGCAGTGACTATCGGTGAGAAAATCGGTAAGAAAGGCATGACATACGCCCAGGGCGTGTCTGCGCAGGTCACCGCGGCGGTCTCCATTGGTGTGGCAAGTTATACCGGGATGCCGGTATCCACCACTCAGGTGCTCTCCTCTGCGGTGGCAGGTACGATGATTGTTGACGGTGGTGGTGTTCAGACCAAAACCATCAAAAACATCATGCTGGCCTGGATCCTGACACTGCCGGTATCCATTATCCTGTCCGGCACACTCTACTGGATCTCCCTGCAGATTATCTGACAGCAGGTTGCCATCCTCTGAAACTGAAAAGCCTGACACGTGTGTCAGGCTTTTTTTTGCATCCGGTTACCGCTTACGGCCAGATAATCATCATCAGCAGAGAGGCAATCACAATCCCGCATATCGCACTGATCATGGTGAACTGACGGCGGATACGTTCGCAGCGTAAAATCACTTCAGGATCATGATGAGTGAGATATTCCCGCTGATTGATATAGCGGATAAGGCGCAGCTGTTTCTGCCACTGGGTGTGGTCAGTAAACGCATTATTGCCGCCGACAGCGTGGTAAAGCAGCGGGTCGCTGTCACGCAGGACGAAGAGTAATGCCCGGGTGGATGAATAAAACCGGATCATGTTAATCAGACAAAGAAAACATAACGCCCAGAACAGTGTAAGTATACTGAACATAATCCACTCCTTAGACTATCTGCGGAGAAGGAACCGGTGATATCAGTGTCTATCACATCATACTGACAGTATTTTATGTATTCAGTATGGACAATGCTGTGAAGTTCCACAAACTCTCGCATTCTTTCACGATAATCTTCTGAAAATATCCGTTTTGCCACACTCCGCCTTGTGAGAAGTGCGCAGACTGGTATATCTTATAAATCAGATATTCTCTGCTGCTGATAAAAGCATTGAGTTGTGATCAGCATTACACTCTCTAATGATATTAAGCAGTTATAGTATTCATAAAGGATAGCGGCGCAAGCCCTGCCAACCCCTTAACCTTTTGAACGGAAGGAGTTTCTTATGGCATATAAACATATTCTGGTCGCAGTCGATCTTTCGCCTGAAAGTGAAGTGCTGGTAAGCAAAGCAGTTTCTATGGCAAAACCTTACAACGCCAAAGTTTCTCTGATCCACGTTGATGTCAATTACTCTGACTTATACACCGGACTTATCGATGTAAACCTGGGTGATATGCAGCAGCGTATTACTGAAGAAACCAGTAATTCACTGAAAAACCTGGCAAAGAACTCCGGTTATGAGATTCAGGAAATGCTCAGCGGCAGCGGTGATCTCGGCCAGGTATTAGTCGATGCCATCAGAAAATATGATATGGATCTGGTTGTCTGCGGACACCACCAGGATTTCTGGAGCAAACTGATGTCTTCCGCCCGCCAGCTGATTAACACCGTTCATGTCGATATGTTAATTGTTCCGCTGCGGGATGATGATAACGCATAATCCTCTGCTGAAAAATTATTCATATAAAATGCCTGCTTATGCAGGCATTTTTTTTGGCTGAAAATGCGGCTGCCGGATCCGCCAAAAAGGCCGTCAACGAATTTTTTTTGTTATATATGAAAAAAACAGCTTGAAAACAGGATATAAACAAGAGATAAATTCAAGTGGTAAATGCAAACACATCTCACATTATTAGAAAAATAAAACAAAAATGTCCGGGATACCTCACAAAGTAACGTAACCCGATATCATTTGTGTCACAGATATGACGTACGCGAAAATGTTCCGGAGAACCTGCCCCGGGAGATGAGTGCGGCCTGCATAACTATTGCATGAATGAGAAGGGCATGACAGACAGGAAATCAACATGAGTAACTTTATCTCTTTGGAAACGTTTCTGGAAAATGTTCAGCGCCGTGACCCGTCACAGCCGGAATTCCTCCAGGCGGTGCGCGAAGTTTTCTCCACACTATGGCCGTTCCTTGAAAAAAATCCGCAGTACCGCGATCAGAACCTGCTCGCCCGCTTTGTTGAGCCGGAGCGTGTGATTCAGTTCCGCGTGACCTGGGTTGATGATCAGGGTCAGGTGCAGGTAAACCGCGCATGGCGTGTGCAGTTCAGCTCCGCTATCGGCCCGTTCAAAGGCGGCATGCGCTTCCATCCGTCCGTAAACCTCTCCATCCTCAAATTCCTCGGCTTTGAGCAGACACTGAAAAATGCCCTGACCACACTGCCGATGGGCGGCGGGAAAGGCGGCTCTGACTTTGATCCGAAAGGCAAAAGCCAGGGCGAAGTGATGCGTTTCTGCCAGGCGCTGATGACCGAGCTGTACCGCCATCTGGGTGCGGATACGGATGTCCCTGCGGGTGATATCGGTGTCGGCGGCCGTGAAGTCGGCTATATGGCGGGAATGATGAAAAAACTGTCCAACAACACCGCCTGTGTGTTTACCGGCAAAGGTCTCTCCTTCGGCGGCAGTCTGATCCGTCCGGAAGCCACCGGTTACGGGCTGGTTTACTTCACTCAGGCCATGCTGGAACGCCACGGAATGAGCTTCGACGGTATGCGTGTTGCAGTTTCCGGTTCCGGTAACGTGGCGCAGTACACCATCGAAAAATGCCTGTCACTGGGTGCGAAAGTGGTCACTGCATCTGACTCCTCCGGTACCGTGGTTGACGAAGATGGTTTCACCGCCGAAAAACTGGCGCGTCTGACTGAAATCAAAGACCGTTACGGTCGTGTGGAAGAGTATGCGAAAGAGTTCGGCCTGGTGTATCTGAAAGATCAGACCCCGTGGGCGGTTCCGGTGGATATCGCTCTGCCGTGCGCCACTCAGAATGAACTGGATCTGGCAGATGCGGAAGTGCTGATCAAAAACGGCGTTAAAGCGGTGGCGGAAGGCGCAAACATGCCGACCACTATCCCGGCAACCGATGCCTTCCTGGCGGCAAATGTCCTGTTTGCACCGGGCAAAGCCGCGAATGCAGGCGGTGTGGCAACATCCGGCCTGGAAATGTCACAGAACGCTGCCCGTCTCGGCTGGAAACGTGAGGTCGTAGATGAGCGTCTGCATCACATCATGCTGGATATCCACAATGCATGCGTTGAGTACGGCAGTGAAGAAAAACAGACCAACTATGTGCAGGGTGCGAATATCGCCGGCTTTGTAAAAGTCGCTGATGCCATGCTGGCGCAGGGTGTGCTGTAAGTCTGTAAACTGTTACTGAAAAACGTCACAGTGCCGAAGGGGGTATGACAAGCGGGAAGTCTCACTTGTTGCCCCTTCGCGAAACGGGAACTGCCCTGTCCCCTTTTCAGATGTTATTCAGTGTTATCCCTCTGCTTTCACGCAGGGATAGATATCAAAACGATGATTTTTGGTTTCAATCGCTGCTGCGGCTTTCTGCCCGGCTAACGGCTCCGCATAATCCGGACGTTTCACCACCACACGACGGGTTGCCAGCGCCAGTGCAGGTGCCAGCAGACGATCGGCATCCTCATCCGCGCCCACCAGCGACTGAAACACCCGCATTTCTTTCTTCACCAGCGCACTTTTCTGCCGGTGCGGATACATCGGGTCAAGATAGACCACGTCCGGCGGTGGTGTGATGTCCGCCAGTGCCTCAATCCCGGACGCATGGATAAGGAGCATCCGTTCCTGCATCCATTCCCCGATTTCACTGTCCCGGTAAGCCCGCTGCAAACCATCATCCAGCAGTGCCGCAACGACCGGATGACGCTCAATCATCCGCACATGACAGCCCAGCGAGGCCAGCACAAAAGCATCACGCCCGAGACCGGCTGTCGCGTCCACCACTGACGGCAGATAGGATTTTTTTATCCCGGCAGCCTTTGCCACCGCTTCACCGCGTCCGCCACCGAAACGACGACGGTGAGCCATCGTTCCACCGGCAAAATCCACACGGATCCCGCCGAGTTTCGGTTCATCACACTTGCGCAGCTCCAGCCCTTCCGCCGTCAGCACCAGCGCCATCGGCGCGGTATCATCATGCTCCAGGCCCCACCGCACCGCCAATACATCAAGGGCGCAGCTGTCTGCGCCCTGTTCACACTGTAAACGAATCTTCACGTATTACCCGTTGATTCCGTAGCCTTTTAACATCGCATCCAGTTCCGGCTTACGGCCGCGGAAGCGCTCAAACAGGACCATCGGCTCTTCCGAGCCACCCCGGCTGAGAATATTATCCAGGAAGGACTGACCGGTGACCGGGTTGAAGATACCTTCCTCGCTGAAGCGGGAGAATGCATCCGCCGCCAGCACATCGGCCCACAGATAGCTGTAGTAACCGGCTGCATAACCACCGGCAAAGATATGACTGAACGCATGCGGGAAGCGGTTCCACGGCGCGGCAGGCACCACAGAGACTTTCTCTTTCACAGACAGTAAGGTCGGCATGACCTGCGCGCCGGTTGCCGGGTCATATTCCGCATGCAGGCGGAAATCAAACAGCCCGAACTCCAGCTGACGCAGAATAAACATCGCAGACTGATAATTTTTCGCTGCCAGCATATTGTCGAGCAGTGACTGCGGCAGCGGCTCGCCGGTTTCATAATGACCGGAGATAAAGGCCAGTGCCTCAGGCTCCCAGCACCAGTTTTCCATAAACTGGCTCGGCAGTTCGACCGCATCCCACGGCACACCATTGATGCCGGAAACATCCGCCACATCAATCTGTGTCAGCATATGATGCAGGCCGTGTCCGAACTCATGGAACAGAGTCAGCACTTCATCATGGGTAAACAGCGCCGGTTTACCGCCGACCGGTTTGTTAAAGTTACAGGTCAGATACGCAACCGGTTTTTGCAGAGAATTATCTTTGTGGCGCATACGGCCGATGCAGTCATCCATCCACGCCCCGCCGCGTTTATGCTCACGGGCATACAGATCCAGATAGAAACTGCCGCGTAACTCACCGTTCTTATCAAATAAATCAAAGAAACGAACATCCGGATGCCAGGTTTCCACCCCGAAACGCTCTTTGGCGGTGATCCCGTAGATCCGGCGGATCACTTCAAACAACCCGCTGATCGCTTTTTCTTCCGGGAAGTACGGGCGCAGCTGCTCATCACTGACCGAGAACAGATGCTGTTTTTGCTTATCCGCAAAATAGGCCATATCCCACGGCTCGAGTTTATCAACGCCGTAATGCTCTTTGGCAAACGCTGCCAGCTGAGCCACTTCCTGCTCACCCTGATGATGGGCGCGCTCCGCCAGATCATTCAGGAAATCCAGCACCTGCTGCGGGTTTTCCGCCATTTTGGTGGCGAGGGATTTTTCCGCGTAGTTTTTAAAGCCGAGTAACTGTGCCAGTTCATGACGCAGCGCTAAAATCTCCGCCATCACACTGCTGTTATCCCACTTACCGCCGTTCGGCCCCAGCTCGGAAGCGCGGGTGCCGTAGGCTTCGCTCATTTCTTTGCGCAGCTCGCGGTTATCAGCGTAAGTCATTACCGGCAGATAGCTCGGCATATCCAGGGTAAACAGCCAGCCCTTCTCACCTTTGGACTCCGCCAGTGCCTGTGCAGCCGCAACCGCACTCTCCGGCAGACCGGCCAGCATGCTTTCATCGGTAATCAGTTTGCTCCAGCCCATGGTGGCATCCAGCACATTATTGCCGAACAGTGACCCCAGCTCAGACAGACGGGCTGAAATCTCGCCGTAGCGTTTTTGTTTCTCCGGTGGCAGACCAATACCGGATAACTCAAAATCACGCAGTGAATTTTCCACTGATTTACGCTGTGCCTGAGACAGTGACGCAAACGCCGGGCTGTTTTTCAGTGATTTATAGGCGTTATACAGCCCTTCATGCTGCCCCATCCAGGTGCTGAATTCAGACAGCAGCGGCAGACACTGCTCATAAGCTTCGCGCAGTTCAGGGCTGTTTTTGACAGAATTCAGATGACCAACCGGCGACCAGACACGGGATAATTTATCCCCGGCTTCCGCCAGCGGGACACACACATTTTCCCATGTAAAATCAGGTGCATGACTCACCACCTGCTCTACCGTCTGACGATAATTATCCAGCGTTTCTTTCACCGCAGGCACAATACATTCCGGATTGATGGCAGAAAATGCCGGTAACTGATTCTGGGTCGGGGTAAGCAAAGGGTTCATCATAAACCATCCTGTTGGCTGCTGGTGCACGTCCGCCACGGCGCACATACACATGAAAAATGAAAATCGAAACTCTCTATAAGATGGGGATACACTGCGGCAAGTTCAATGATTTTTAGTGTTATTATGCTGATTAAAAATCATTCCCGTAAAAAATCGCATGATACTAATGTACCTCAAAGGAAAAAACACAAGAGAACTTTTGAATCCCTGCCGGAAAGCGTATACTGTGCAACCTCAAAACGGAAGATCATCGTCCCCGGTGGGGCGGCCGGACTTCAAATCCGGTTGGGGCCGCCAGCGGTCCCGGGCAGGTTCGACTCCTGTGATCTTCCGCCAATCAGATTCAATATACCTCCGCTGAAATTCATTAAAGACCCTATTCCTCACTAAATAACCAGACTCCTGAGAAATTTGTCCGAAGTCTGCAAAAATAATCTCTTCCCATTCGAAGCCGGATGCAGATACCGGAAGTCACCCGTGAGGAACCACGGAAAGGTTATGAGTATCCTTATTTCTATTATCCGATAACACGTAATCAGCGTGCGCTTTTTTAATGATAAGAATTAAACGAAATAATCCTGCAGGCGGAAATCATGGCGTATTCGTGACAGTAACATGAAATGAAGTACCGGCGTTGCGTTAAAGCGGAATCAGATTAATTTGAATGGCTTTATCCTGTGTTATATCCTAAGCGAAATTACTAAGGAGTAACAATGGGATATAAATATGATCCTGTACGCAAAACTGTCATTTCATCTGAAACGCCGTACAGTTTTGAGGAAAGACCGGATTATGATGAATTAAATTATCAGGCGACTCTGGTTAAAATAAAATCAATACTGGGTGATGCTACAGATGATGATAATGTTGCGGCACTGATTACCGTTGAAGAGGCCGAGTATGTTTTAAAAAACACCAATACGTCTAATCCTTTTTCCTCAGCAAACGAGGCTTTATTTGGTGCAGGTGATTTTGTTTCCAATTTTGCCGGTAACATTTATGAATCAGGCCGCCTTTCCCGTATTATTCGTGAATTCGGTGGTCTTGGCGTTAAAGCCTCGGAATACGTCGGGAAAAATGGTAATGTTTATATTCGTTTGTCCGGTCATCCGGGTGTGAGGGCTTTTCTTAACGGAACCAAGTATTTGGCTGATAATGCCAAAATACTGTATATGGGTGTTGGAACCTTGGGGCAAAATTCAGTTTCAGTCGGTGCCACCCGTTTTTCAATTGTGTATTCTCTGGCTTATCGTGTGGTTGAGCTGATATTTAAAGATGAATATACACTCACGAATTTTTTTGTGAATGTGACGATGGATATGGCAAAGCTTGCGGTAAGTATGAAACTGGGTGCGATAGTTGTTGGTGGATTAATGACGAGCACCAGTTTGGCTGGTGCTAGTATTATAACCATATCGGCTGGTATTTTTTTTGTCGGTCTTGGTGTTGGTATTATTTTATATGCGCTTGACGATTATTTCGGAATAAGTGAATCTATTATCAGAGAACTTTAAAAGCAGCGTAAAAAAAGGTCTGATGGTGAAGGTCGATACCATGCTGATAATTTTTTCACGAACTTTGGCAGGTACAGCCGTGGATGAGATTAAGCCAGTAAAAATGTATTTTATTTCATTGGTTTTTTTTATTATTGCATTTTTTGGACTTTATATATCAATAATGGCGTACGGAAGTTATTTTTTGATGGGTGACATGGTTACTTTTTCATTTCCCTATGCATCTTTTATATTAAGCTGGCCTTTGCTTATTGGCTTTTCATTCGTTACTTTTATGTGTGGTCGTCAAAAAAAAACACAGAATGTAAACTGGAAGTTATTTAATTTACTTGGTGCTTTTGCTATATTTGGAATTATTTTTAGTTTTTTCTTTTCCTTTTATGTTGAATATGATTTAACGTCACGAGGTTATGTTAAGTGTCATAAAAAATCCATTCACGCACCCACAAAATATATTATTTCAAAGGATATGTGCGAATAACACATATACTTTATTATTGCCGGTTAAATCAGTTCGCCGTTAATGCTGTATGTTGAGGCAATTGCTTTCAAGTGGTATTATTATTTTGCTTTTATTATATGAACTGGATGAGCAGTTCGGCATAAGTGAGTCTATTATCAGAGAGCTTAAAAAACAGCAAAAACCACGAACTAATGGTGAGGGACGGCATCATGCTGATACCTTTTTCACGAATTTTCATCGGTTCGGTTAATTTTTTTACTACTTTCAATAGGTGCTGCTGTGAGTGAGATAAAACCAGTTAAAATGTATTTAGTTTCAGCTTTCCTTTTTTTTGCTATAGGATTTGGCGCATATTTTTCGGTACGTGGTTATATTAATTACTTTCTTAAATCTGATGTAATTTCATTTTCATTCCCACTGGGATTCATTATTTTTGGCTGTCCTTTACTTGCGTGGGCTTCATATTGGATGATTATTATCGGGTATCGCAAACAAAAAGGGAAATTAAAAAAAAAGATGAGAATAAATAATATAATCACCAACTCACTCGCGGCAATAACCATATTCGGTATTATTTTTAGTTTCTTTTTTTCCTTTTATGTTGAGTATGATTTGACATCTCGCGGTTATGTTAAATGTCATAAAAAATCAATTCACGCACCTACAAAATATATTATTTCAAAGGATATGTGTGAATAACACATATCCTTTATTATTGCCGGTTAAATCAGTTCGCTGTTAATGCTGTATGTTGAGGTACTTGCTTTCAGGTGTTCCCTTGAAATGGACTGGTATCTCATTCTGACGACTTGATAAGGGTCTTCGCTGCCTTCACTGACTAAGTTTGCGTTAACATCATCAACGCTAACCAGTGATGCGCCGGTCAGCTTATATGTGGCGTAGACTTCAAGTTGTCCGTGCTGGCTTGTCCGGTAGCATTTGAAAGTCGCTTCCAGTATTTCGTTGTTATCAACACAGGAGTAAAGCAGGGGAAACGCTTTATCCATCGGTTTAGTGAATATCAGTTCTTTGTAAGAGGCATTTTGTGCCCGTGATGCTCCTGTGTTTAAATTGAGTACCAGGATTTCATCTTCGTGTCCGGCCTGATAACGGTTTCCTATTGAATCCACGGATGAACATCCCGCAGAAATCAGTCCCTGAATTTTACCGGTTAACGTCAGATAAATCGGATGTGCCATAAAAGCCCTTATTTAAAAATGTGATGATCGATGGTTCGCAATTTACCCGGTAATAATCCGGTATTTAACGGTCGGCTACCTTAGCAAATTTTCATTTTGTTTTGCGAACTCTAATGTAACTAATCGTTATTAATCCTTTATACTGCAAGGCGTACAGGACGTTCTTATCAGGCTGACATTTTGCGCACCCAATATGCGGTACGCAAAATATGAAGGGTATGATATACCGTCAGAGAGCGCTATTTGGGATTTGTTTTTTCATATATAGAATTATCAGCACCATAGAGACGGTCTTTATAAAGCTCGAATAAGAAATCACCGTTCTCACCTTTTGCCAGATATCTGTTTTTATGTTTTTTATCACGAATAAAAGGTTTACTTTTTGCGTATGGCGGTTGTGGTTTATCAAAGGTAATGACTGAATCTGAGTATTTGTTATCGTGCTTTTCTATAGAAAAAGAACACAAACTACGGCATCTGGCATCTATATTTTCCCAGTGGCCATAAATTTTTTCATGTGAATCACATCCGGTTACTATTAAGACGAATAAAAATATTATTACTATTTTCATATGCAGGTGCCTTTGTGGTTTCCGTTGCAGCTATAAAAAGCATACCCGATAACCCAATACGGCATAAATAAAAATATAGTCAAAATTCAAATTCGTTCTCTTTTCTGAGAATACATCATTATCTTTTTTTACCCGTAACATTTTCGGGTATCAGGGAGTCCTGTCAGTATTCCGGTAAAAAATCCCGTTCACTTTCAGGGATCGTTGTCCGTATTGATAAGTAACCGGAGGAAACACCGGTTCCTGAAACCGATGTTTACTGCCTGAGTGCGGAGTATTAATCAGAAACGTTGCGGCATCCGCGGATTCATTTTCTGACTAAAAATCAGTCCCGGAAAAACCGGTCATATCATCCAGTCCCATTTCACGGCCCAATGCCGTCATCGGATGAACAATGATCAGGCCCCGTACCGCTTTCTTCAGCTTGCCGATATCAGCCTGTTCTTTTTTGGTGATAGAACGTTTGAACGGCATATCCACCAGCTTTTGCGCTTCTTTGCTGAGTTTCCTGCTGCGTAGTTCCTTCAGACGGGCAATTTCAGTCTCCAGCGCGGCTTTTTCTTTCTCAAGTTCTGCATACTTTTCCGTTTCATTCTTTTGCAGCATATTTTCCATCTGGTGACGGGTAAGATCTAAACGGTCGCTGAGAAGCTTGATTTGTGCTTTTTCTTTTTCTTTCATTTTAATTAACCATGAATAAATTGCTTACCGGGCAGTATACACTATTCACTGTAAGAGTACGAAAAGGATACGGGTTGTCCGTTTTTTTTAATATTTATTACATCACGGTAAAAACGGATAAGACCACCAATGGTGGCCTTATCCGTTTTATATTTCACTCGTTTTAATCTTTTTTATCATCATGAACCAAATGATATGCAGATCGTGCACGGGGATGGATAAAGAAATGACCTGCCGGCGCGTTATGCGTTTTAATATGTATCATTGATACCCCGGTTTTTTTACCTTGCTTATTATGAAATGCATAGATAATAAAGGGCAACAGAAAAATAACCACAAAACTGATACCAAGCAACATCACATAGGATTCACTGCCTGCACCGTCCGGTAATGAACTTGGCGGAAAGAAAGAAACAACAAAAGCAAGAACCGACAGAATAAAACCCGCAGACGCCACAACAAGTTTAAAACCTTTACCGCCCGGTATATTAAACACCCGTTTTTTTTCAGGCTGTTTGCAGATTAAATACATATACCCGAGAAACAACATAAAATAACTGCACAGGTAAATAACAACGGTCAGTGCTAATGCGATCAGGAAAGACGTATTGCCGCCTCCGCCGCTGTTGGTCAGCACGATGATGGCAATGGTTGTAATCAGTAATTGTGAAATCACCAACGTAACCGGCACGCCATTTTTATTCACCTTAGCAAAGCTTTTCGGTAAAATACCATTTTGGGCGGCAACATACATCCCGCGGGATGGCCCTACAATCCATGATGCTATTTCTGCCAGGACACCTAATAATAAGAGTGCTGCAATAATACGGACAGTCCACTCCAGCGCAGGATTAAAACTTGATACCAGCACATTGAATGTCTGTACCACACCTGCTGACAGATTGATTTCACTGACCGGAATGGATACCGCGACCGATAATCCGCCAATTGAACTTAAGCAAATAGCCGCTATCATCAGTAAAAACATCGCCGCCGGGTAGTCTCTTCCCGGATTTTCCATTTCATTAACGTGTGTTGCTGAGGCTTCAACCCCCATGTAACTCAATATAAAGGCAACAAAAACAACCAATGTACCTATTTTTGTAAAGTCAGGGAAAAAAGTCGATGCGCTGATTTCAGTCGCTAAAGGCGCACCGCTGACAAGATAATGTATAGCAAGGAATACCAGAATGAGCGCGGGTAATAAAATACCGGCAAAGAAGCCTATTTTAGCGATAGTTGCTGTGTATTTTGTACCGCCAAACTGAGTAAATGCCAGTATCCATAATATAACCAACGCACCGATAGTTTTAACGATCGGGTCGTTATTCAGTTCAGGCCAGTTAAGGATATACGATAACGCCCCTAATACAAAATAGAGCATAGGTATAAAACCAATTGCAATTTGCAGATAACTAAATGAAATAGCAGCAAACCCCCAGCGTTCACCCAGTGTGTTAGAAACCCAGGCGAATATGCCACCCTCTTCCCAGCCTTCCACCGTTGCCATTTCCGCTGCGCAAAGAGCGACCGGAATAAACCACAATAACCCGCCTAATAAAAGGAAAAAAACCAAACTAAAACCGGATGTTGCAAATGTCGGATATTCATATACCGCCATGACCATAGAGGCAGTAATCGCAAAAAACCCCAATAAAGTCAGTTTTCCGGCACCAGACGCTGTCGCTGTCGCTGTCGCTGTCATACTATCCACCTGATATAGTTAATAACATCAGTTCTTTTATCTGCGAACCAAAGGCCATGACATTCTCTGGTCTGATAAACAGAAATGAGTCGTGAGCATAATCATCATTAATTTGTTTAATAACTATTATCCCTTAATCCTGACTTGTCAAATCATCTGACTTTAGTTTCATAATGATAATAGTGTTCTGAATTCATCAAAATAAATCACCAACTCTCTAATTACTAAAGAATAATCACGTAAATGACTTCATCTTTGGTGGTGTATTAATGTGTTCTCATTGACAGATAACGCTGTGCTACACCAAAACAGCCGGGGGTTTACTATATTAACGTAAATAATGGTTTATATGTTATGGCAATATAAGGGCCGTCAGCGGGTAAAAAAACCTGTTCCGGGCATACTGACCGTCTGATACATTAATATACCGGCGATAATAAATATCCCGCCTGCGATCAGCCGGAGAATATCGCCATAATACCGGTTTGGTTTTCGCGCCGGGTTACGGGACAGGCGCAGAGCCAGAAAGCGCATACTGTGGACAAACCAGGCTATCACACAAAGGGTAATACCGGTTCCTGATGCCATTGCGAATACGGCAATAATCCCCCAGTGAAAAACACCGATAACTGACGAGAACAATAAAACCAATAATGCGCCTGAGCACGGGCGACTGCCCATCGCCAGAATCATACCGGCCTGTGTCCGCCAGTTACCGGTGACTTTATTTCCGGGCATAACATGCTGATGACCGCAACCACATATCTGAGATTGTCCGGTTTGCAGAGAAACCGGTTTTAACACAGCCCGGGGTTTATTATCCGATACACTGATTGTTTTTATTTTTGGCTTATTGACCGGTGGTCTGATAAATAAACGGCGTAATGCACGGATAATAATAATGCCGCCGAAAAGAATAATAAATGCATAACTGGCTTTCTCTGTTATCTGGCTGACATTATTTAACTGACGTACTGACAGGTTTAATATAAACAACACAACAGAGACCAGAACAACAGCCACCGTGCCCTGAAGCAGAGAGGCCAGAATACTTAACAGCGCGCTGTGGCGTAATTTTGCCGGATGTGTGGCGATATAGGCAGACAGGATAATTTTTCCGTGGCCCGGCCCCAGAGCATGCAATAAGCCGTATAAAAAACTGAAAAAGGTCAGAAGCCCGCCCGCTTTCAGCGGATCAGATACGACTTTCTGAATCAGTGACGCCATTTCAAAATTCAGTTCCTTCTGTAATCCCGCACTGACATGCAGCAATGACGGCCACTGACTGTACAGTAACCCACCGGCAGATAAAACAATAAGCACAATAGTGAGCTGAAGAATAATCCGTGAATATGATGTCATCCGTTATCTCACTCCGGGCAATGTAAGGTGATCTGCTGTGCAAACTGGCGACCGAGCGTCAGGTCATCATCCGGGGTATCGCCGGTATCCAGCGACAGCGCGTAATCTTTCAGGGTATCGGACGGCTCTGCTTCGGTGAAAATGAGCCGGCACTGTGATACATCCGGCGGAGAGAGGTGAACCGCACGTTTGCCGTTGTAGGTCATGCTGACAAAAAAAGTCGGCTCATACGTTTTCAGCCCAATGGTGCTGCCGGTTAAGGGTATCGGGTGCAATAGTGAGATACGAAATGACATGACAATCTGCAACCCCTGCCGGGTCATCCGGTATGAGTCCGGAAAGAGCTTAAAAGGCTGCCTTTTATTCTGATAATTCAGTTCGGAAAAATAAGACTGCGCAATAATATTGGCCATGACAGAAGCCGCCTGCTTCTTCCACTGCGGGCTGTCTTCTTTGGTGTTCATCAAATCATACAGAATATCTGCGGACGTCATCGGATCCATTTTCCAGACATAATCAATCCCGGTCAGAGTCTGATTCTCTGTTACCAGCGTTGTTTCCATATCGATAAAACTGTGCGGGTGTGCAAGTGTCTGCGGACTGAACATCAGCAAAAATAAGAAAGAGAGCAGTAACGTATTCATTTTTCTGATTAAGTTCACAGATTATCTCACACTGGTAAAATATGTTATAACATAACATAGCACTGCGGATGAAAATACTGTTTTCTGAATTACCACTGCGGATAAAAGAACATCATAAAATGACGAAAGTGCGATCCCCGCCACAGATATCCGCCATCCATTCACCTGTTCAATAAAACATCATAAAGATATAAGTCACACCGCCGATAACTCAAATATACCCTTCTTTGTTTCGGGAGTTTTGTATGTCCTGGTATCCGTCCCGCATTTCAACCCGTCTGACCATCGGGGGCATCCTGCTTCTCGCTGTCACCACTGCCATTATCATTGTTGTTATGCTGTGGCGGGGTCAGCCCCGCGTTGTGGAAATTAATACCGCATTAATTGAAGAAACCGGACGCGGCCTGACATCCCGGGTCAGCACGATTTTATCTCAGACGGACGGAAAAACCGTCAGTCTGGCGCGCCTGGCGGAAGTGCTGCCCAATGATGAGGCGCTGTACCGCTATATCCCGCCCAATTTGATTGAAAGCAATAACCTGATCACCGGCGGCGGTATCTGGCCGGAGCCGGGGGCATTTACGCCGGGAGTTGAGAAACGCAGCTTTTTCTGGGCACGGAATCCGGCCGGGGAACTGGTGTTTTCTGATGAGTACAATACAGCGGGTGCCGGCAATTATCACAATGAAAGCTGGTACAGGAATGCCCGTGAGCAATCCACGGAAAGCTGTTTGTGGTCAGATGTTTACAGAGATGCTGTTTCCGGTGTGAATATGGTGACCTGCAGTGTGCCGTACAAAACCGACGGAAAATTTGCCGGTGTCGCGACAACGGATATCCGCCTGGATAATATCGCCGCCATTATGCAGCAATATGGCAACAGCACCGGTGGCTATGCTTTTGTGACAGACCGCCAGGGGCAACTGATCTATTTTCCGGGTGATGACAGCAAACAATTCAAAACCTTTGATGATCTGGCCGCACAATCAGCCTGGCTGGTCCCGGTGGCGGAAAGCCTGAAGCAAGCGCATTCTGAGCAATCCGCTATCGACAGTATCCGCATTGATAATGACGGACAGCTGAACACCGCTTCACAGGTGATGCTGTTCCCGATGGCTGATACCGGATGGGTTATCGGTCTTGTCACACCGGAAGAGCGGATCACCGGGCTGGCAAAAGTGATGATGCAGGATGTACTGGAAGCCCTGCTGCCGATTATGGCGCTGTTGTTGCTGGGCTCCTGGCTGGTTGTCCGCAGGTTGATCACCCGCCTCGATGAGACCCGTAAAGCCCTCGATGATATTGCGCACGGAGAAGGCGACCTGACACGGCGGATGGAAGTGCGTGGTGCCGATGAGATCTCAGCTATCTCACAGGCATTCAATCTGTTTGCCGATAAAATCTCATCCATGTTGCTTACCGTGCGCAGCAGCAGTTCTGTTGTAGCCGGAAATACCGTTAATCTTGCTGATAATAATAACGAGTTATCCGCACGGGTCACACAGCAGGCGGCGGCACTGGAGCAGAGTGCTTCCGCGATGGAAGAACTTAACGCGACAGTACGTCAGAACAGTGAGAACACCCATCAGGCCGATGAGCTGGCGGAAACCACCGCACAGACCGCAAGCCGCTGCGGGGATATGATGCGTGATGTGATTTCGACAATGAACAGCGTCAGTACATCATCCGGACGAATGGTTGAAATCGTGTCGGTGATCGACAGTATTGCATTCCAGACCAATATTCTGGCACTGAATGCCGCCGTCGAGGCTGCACGCGCCGGTGATTCCGGGCGGGGCTTTGCCGTGGTGGCAACCGAAGTCAGATCACTCGCTCAGCGCAGCGCACAGGCAGCACAGGAGATTAAGGCACTGATCGATGAGTCTGTGCAGAATGTCAAAACCGGCAGTAATCAGGTGCATGAAGCAGGAGAAACGCTGGCAGACCTGGTGATGGATGTGTTGCAGGTAAGACAGCTGATGAGTGATATTCGTGTTGCCGGTGAAGAGCAGAGCAAAGGGCTGGCAGAGGTAACGATGGCAGTCTCTGAGATGGATACCACGGTACAGCAGAATGCCACATTAATTGATGATGCCGCTTCACGGACACAAATCCTGAGAAGAGAGGCCGAACAGCTCGCACAGATGGTATCGGCCTTTAAATTACCGGAACCGCACTAACAATCCGGATATGTTTCCCGGCAGAAAACACTCCGCCGGGACAGCGTGAAATATCAGTCCAGATCTGATGCGTCGTGACGTTCACGGATAAACCGGTCTGACGGCTCTCCGCCGCTGCGGTTAACCCGGCGTCCGCGCTGAACAGCCGGACGTGCCGCTATCTGCTTCGCCCAGCGGATCACATGCGGATATTCACTGACAGACAGGAATGTCGCCGCATTATACAACGTACCCAGCACTAACCCGCCGTACCATGGCCAGGCCGCCATATCCGCGATGGTGTAGTTATCACCGGCAATAAATTCATGCTGACTGAGCTGGCGGTTCAGGACATCCAGCTGGCGTTTGGTTTCCATCGCGTAGCGGTTAATCGGATATTCATATTTTTCAGGTGCATACGCATAGAAATGACCAAATCCGCCGCCGACAAATGGCGCAGATCCCATCTGCCAGAATAACCATGACAGCGTTTCAGCCCGTTCAGGTTGTGTTTCCGGCAGGAACAAAGAGAATTTTTCTGCCAGATACGTCAGAATTGCGCCGGATTCAAAGATCCGTACCGGTTTCTCACCACTTCTGTCGACCAAAGCCGGAATTTTTGAGTTCGGGTTAATATCAACAAATCCGGAACCGAACTGGTCGCCTTCGCCGATATCAATCAGCCAGGCATCATATTCCGCTTCACGGACGCCCGCCGCCAGAAGTTCTTCAAGTATGATAGCCACTTTCTGGCCGTTTGGTGTTCCCAGCGAGTAAAGCTGCAACGGGTGTTTACCGACAGGCAACGCTTTTTCATGTGTCGCCCCGGCAACAGGACGGTTAGTATTGGCAAATTTTCCGCCGTTTTTCTGTTTCCATTCCCACACCTGAGGCGGGATATAGGTTGGATCAGCCATAACGATGCTCCTTTGTATTTTCTGCCGGATTGAAGTGATCAGTTATCCAATCTACCTTCCGGGGAATAAAATACAAACGGAATTTTTTTTCACCCAAACGCAAAAAAGCCACCCAATGGGTGGCTTCTTCACTTAATAATAACCTGGCGGTTCCCTACTCTCACATGGG
>DVQE01000032.1:0-39475 GCA_018239585.1 Pyrrhopyge papius papius | reverse complement strand
AGTTCATACGCCGTATCCGGTGTGATTAAGCGGATTTGTTCCATAATGATTTTTCGTATGCAGATGAATATCAGCGGTGACAGAGCACCGCCGGAAACCCGCCCGGCAGTACACCGGGCGGTGTATATCACGGCCGTGCGATAGCCGGCCGCTGCAGCACTGTCAGTAAACAGCGCTGTCAGTAATAAGAGTGTTCACCGCGCTGATGTTCAGTCAGGTCTTTAACGCCTTTCAGTTCACCGGCAAACATATTCAGTAACTCTTTTTCGATCCCTTCTTTCAGGGTGACATCCACCATGGAGCAGCCGTTACAGCCGCCGCCGAACTGGAGGATGGCATAGCCTTCATCCGTGATTTCCATCAGGGAAACACGGCCGCCGTGTCCGGCCAGCTGCGGGTTGATCTGGGATTGCAGAACATACTCGACACGCTCGATCAGCGGGGCATCATCCGCCACTTTGCGCATTTTGGCGTTCGGGGCTTTTAAGGTGAGCTGAGAGCCGAGCTGATCGGTTACGAAGTCGATCACGGCTTCGTCAAGGAACGGCGCGCTCAGTTCATCAACATAGGCGGTCAGCTGCTCAAACGGCAGCGCGGTATCGGTCGCTTCCACAGCATCAGGCGGACAATAAGAGACTCCGCATTCTGCATTGGGCGTGCCCGGGTTAATAACAAAAACACGGATTTGTGTGCCGGGTTCCTGGTTGGCAAGCAGTTTGGAAAAATGTGCCTGCGCAGCGTCAGTAATAGTAATCATAACATTGCCCAAAAATAGTTGACTGTTCCGGTTGGTTATAATACGCCCATTTGCGGGTTCACTACAAGGTGCGGCAAAGGCACCACACCCGGACTGCCGCCGCACCCGCACGAATGAGCAATTCAGACAGCGCTGTCATGGTCGCCCCTGTTGTGATGACATCATCGGTCAGCGCAATATGCAGTCCGCGGACATCACGGGTGACGGCAAATGCAGAGGACAGGTTTGTCAGGCGCTGTGTGCGGGACAGCATCCGCTGGCTCAGTGTAGCACGGGTGCGGATAAGGCCGGAACTGTCATAAGGGCAGCGCAGCCATTTTGCCAGCGGGCGGGTGATAAGGTCACTCTGATTAAACCCGCGCCGCCACTGGCGGTAGCGGTAAAGCGGCACACTGAGCATCAGATCCGGCTTCGGACACTCCCCCGCGCGGTAAGCTGCCAGCACCCGGCGCAGCAGCAGCCGTGCCAGCGCACGGGCAATGTGGGTCTGTCCGCTGTATTTGAGGCGGTGAACCAGGGCGGCCAGCGGCGGCTGATAACCGGTTACGGCCAGCAGGCTCTGCCACGGCGGCGGGGATTGCAGACAGTGACCGCATGCCGGCTCCGGTGTCACCAGCGGCAGGCCGCAGCGACGGCAGACCGGCGGCATCTCCGGCAGCCCCCGTTCGCAGAATCCGCAGATACCGTGTGCGGCAATGGCCAGCGACTGATTGCACAGCAGGCAGTAATTCTCAATAATAACCATCTGTCTTCCCTCCGGATAAATAAGGAAACAATAACGATGGCTACGCTTTTTTGGCAGCAGAGCGGACAGGGTTCGCGCGATCTTGTGCTGTTACACGGCTGGGGACTGAACAGCGAAGTGTGGAACAGCATTGAATTGCGGCTCGCACCGCACTTCCGTATTCATAAGGTTGACTTACCGGGTTACGGGCGCAGTCAGGAATTTAGTGAAATGTCACTGACGGAGATGTCGGATACCGTTTTCACGCAGATGCCGGAAAATGCGGTGCTGGCGGGCTGGTCACTGGGCGGGCTGGTGGCTGCGGATATTGCACTGCGTTACCCGCAGGCCGTGAGCCATCTGGTGACAATCTGTTCGTCGCCCTGTTTTGGTGCGCAGGAAGAAGAGGGCTGGCCGGGGATCAAACCGACAGTGCTGAGCGGCTTTCAGCATCAGCTGGCGACTGATTTTCAGCGCACTGTCGAGCGTTTTCTGGCATTGCAGACACTGGGAACCGCCAGTGCCCGTCAGGATGCCCGCACACTGAAATCAGTGGTACTGGAACAGCCGATGCCGGATGTGGCGGTACTGAATGCCGGGCTGGAGATTCTGAGAACCGCCGATCTGCGCAGCGGGCTGCCGTCCCTGACAATGCCGTTCCTGCGAATCTACGGTTATCTCGACGGCCTGGTGCCGCGCAAAGTGGCATCACTGCTGGATGAGCAACTGCCGTCCTCTCCGTCCGTAATTATGCGAAACAGCGCCCATGCGCCGTTTATTTCACATCCGGATGAATTTTGTGAGGTGCTGACGGGGTTTGCAGGCCGATAATCAGAAAAAAGCCGGCCGGTTTAATCACCAACCGGCTTTTGCCGAATTCTGATTCAGATGAAGGACTCAGCTGCGGCCTTCTGCTTTACGCTGCGCCAGGCGTGCTTTAAGTGATGCGGCACTGAAGACTTTGCCCTCAGAAGAGCCTGATGTTTTAACGGCGACTCCCGGTGTTGTATTGGCGGTTTGATTCATGGAGTATCTTCCTTTGGCAGCCTGATTGTTTTTTGCACTATAGCGCGGGGCAGAATTATCGTCAAAAATAATCATTATGAACGGATCTGATACACCTTCGTGTCACAGCCCTGACTTTCCGGGCACTGTTTGCAGCTGCTGCTCAGGCAGCTGCTGACATCCACCGCTTCGATTTTGCCCATGGCGGCCAGCTTTTCCATCATGGCCTGTACCAGGGCTTCCGGGGCTTTCAGCTGGTGGCTGAGCTGCCGGGCGTCTGCCCGGCCGTTCAGTGCAATGGCGTCACGTACTGCGATCAGGCTGATCATGTCCGTGCCCTTTTATCAGTGACACTCATTGCCGGAGCAACCACCGCAGCGGCTGTGTGCATCACGGCGGAAGCTGAGATTCACCCGGCTGCGTGTGCGGCGCAGCAATGCAAACAGGATCAGGTTGAAAATCACCACCACGCCGATAATCACTGAACTGCTGCCCGGATGCGCACTGAATGTGGCGGCCTGGTAGAACAGGGCGGCCAGTGAGTAAGCCACGTTCAGACCCCACAGGATGGAGAAGGTCATCCAGCCGCGGCTGGTTTCACGGGCGATAGCCCCCATTACTGACACACACGGTACATACAACAACACAAAGATCAGATAGCTGTAAGCAGCAACATCAGAGCCGAATTTCGCGGCCATGGTGCCCATGGTACCGCCGTCCATCTCGCCGTCGCCCTTGCTGGCTTCAATCGGGTTGGATAAGGCTGCGAACGTGAAGGTCTCTGCCAGGGAATCCAGGGTATCATTGACCGCATCACCCAGTTCACCCCATAAATCAAAGGCTTCCGGATCAAACGGTTCGTTGGTGATACTTTCGGCGGTATAGAGCGTGTTCAGTGTTCCGACCACCACTTCTTTCGCCATGGCACCGGTGATCAGACCGACAGTCGCCTGCCAGTTATCATTGGTGACACCAATCGGGCTGAGCAGCGGCGTGACCACTTTACTGACTGAGGCCAGTGCAGAATCATTAATGCTGTTCGCCGGTTTGCCGGAGAAGCTGAAGCTGTTCAGTGCGCCGATGACCATACTGGCGACAATAATCACTTTACCCGCACGTACCACAAAGCCTTTCAGACGCTGCCAGGTCTGCATAAACAGGGTTTTCATATGCGGTACGTGATACACCGGCAGTTCCATCACAAACGGTGAGGCTTCGCCGCGCATAATGGTGTGTTTGAGCAGCAGGCCGGTGAGGATAGCCACTACAATCCCGAGGATATACAGGGAGAAGACAATGCTTGCGCCGTTTTTGCCGAAGAAGGCGGCAGCGAAAACCGCGAAGATAGCCAGCCGCGCCCCGCAGGACATAAACGGTGCCATCAGGACGGTGATCAGCCGCTCGCGCGGCGCATCCAGGGTTCTGGCACCCATAATGGACGGCACGTTACAGCCGAAACCGACAATCAGCGGCACAAAGGATTTGCCCGGCAGTCCGAGTGCCTGCATCAGTCTGTCCATCACGAACGCGGCACGGGCCATATAACCGGAATCCTCCAGGAAGGAGAGGAACAGGTACATCATCCCGATTTGCGGCACCAGCGGCAGCACGGTGTTGATACCGCCACCGACCCCCTGGGCGAGGAAAATGGTCAGCCAGTCCGGGAAGCCGAGCGTCATTCCCAGCCATTGTGTCCCGTTAATGAAAATGGCTTCCGAACCGCCTTCAAACAGCGGCTGTAATGCCCCGCCGATATTGATGGCGAGTACGAACATCAGGTACATCACAAACAGGAATACCGGCACGCCCAGCCAGCGGTTGAGGACAATGCTGTCCATCGCGGCGGTCAGCTTATTCGGCTCGGAATGGCTGTTATCAATCGTTGTTTCGCAGATATCCGCGATAGTCTGATAACGGGCATCCGCAATCACCAGTTCCGGCTCTTCCTGCTGCTGTGCCTGCATGGCGTCACGGACAGACTGCACATGCTCCGGGGTGAAACCGGCGCGCGCCTGGCTGTAGATATCCCCTTCCAGGCTTTGCAGTGCCAGCCAGCGGCGCTGTGTGGCGCTGAATTCTTCCGCAGGAATCGACTGCGCAAGCGTGTTCATGCTGTCGAGCAGAGCCGCCGGATAGTTCACCAGCACGTCATGCGGTGTCATTGTGTGTTTGTCGATCGCGGCTTTCAGCTCACAGATACCGGACGCGCGGGTGGAAACCAGCGGGATCACCGGGCAGCCGAGGCGCTCTGACAGGGCGTTGACATCAATATTGATATTCGCTTTATCGGCGATATCCAGCATATTGAGGGCGATAATGCAGGGAACACCCAGTTCCAGCAGTTGCAGCGTCAGATAGAGGTTGCGTTCCAGATTGGATGCATCGACAACGTTAATCAGCATGTCCGCTTCACCGCTGAGGATAAAGTGGCAGGCAATCTGTTCGTCTAAGGAAGTCTGTTCGGAGATGGTGGTCAGTGAGTAGGTGCCGGGTAAATCCACCAGCTCAATTTTGTGTTCCGGTGTGGTGAAATAACCGATTTTCCGTTCCACGGTCACACCGGCCCAGTTGCCGACGCGTTGTTTGGATCCGGTTAACTGGTTAAACAGCGTGGTCTTCCCTGAATTGGGATTACCGATGAGTCCCAGGGTGAGTGCTTTCATAGTGTCTTATGCCAATCAATAAATACAACCCCCTCTGCCGGCGGCAGAGGGAAAAGAGTGAGTCAGCGCGGGAGGTGCGGCGGATTACGCCTGCACGTCATCAAGCATCAGCAGCGCCAGGTCTTTTTTTCTGAGCATCAGGTTGACGTGCCGGGTTTCGATTTGGATCGGATCGCCCAGCGGTGCGCTGCGGATCACCCGGAAAACAGAGCCGGGCAGCATGCCCAGAGACAATAATTTCTGACGGTATGCCGGGCTGATTTCCCCGGAAAAGCCCAGAATTTTATAACTGTGTTGTGGCTGAAGTGTCATAAAGGCTCCGGTTAACCATGCAAACAGGAATGATATTGCAAATGATTATCGCACGAACAGTTTGGCAGAAAAATATCCCTTACAAATTTAATTGATACTGTAAATGCAAATCATAACCAACAATATTTTACCTATTTAGCCCGAAAATTAACCAGCAAAGTTTGATGTGCGTCAAGATATCCGGCGTATAAAACAATTGAGAGCAGATATTTCACGTCTTGATTTACGTTAATAACAATTTTTACGACTGGTTAACGCAATATGCGACTGACAGGAGGGAAATGTACGGGCAACCGGGGCTGCCGCGTACATGATAGCAGGGGTATTACTTGCGCTTGCCGAATGCCGCGGCGAGGGCATCACCCATCGCACTGTTACCGGCAGCGCTGTCATTTTTACTGTTACGGGCAGGGCGGTTGTTCTGACGTTTTTCCGCCCGTGGTTTATCGCTGCCGCCGCCGCCACGACGGGCCGCCGTTTCCGGCTCTTCGTCCATTCGCATGGTCAGCGCGATACGCTTACGGGCGATATCCACATCCAGCACTTTGACGCTGACAATATCCCCGGCTTTGACCACAGTATGCGGATCTTCCACATAGCGGTTGGCCAGCGAGGAGATATGGACCAGTCCGTCCTGATGAACACCGATATCGACAAAAGCACCGAAATTGGTGACGTTGGTGACTGCGCCTTCCAGCACCATGCCCGGACGCAGATCATTCATGGTTTCAATACCATCGGCAAAGGTGGCGGTTTTAAACTCCGGACGCGGGTCACGGCCGGGTTTTTGCAGCTCTTTGAGGATATCGGAAACCGTCGGCACACCGAACTGTTCAGTGACAAAATCCTGTGCTTTCAGGTTGCGCAGTACATCACCGTTACCCATCAGATCGCTGAGCGTTTTCTGTGTGGCCTGCAGGATTTTTTCCACCACCGGATAGGCTTCCGGGTGAACGGTGGAGGCATCCAGCGCATTTTTACCGCCTGCGATACGCAGGAACCCGGCACACTGTTCAAAGGCTTTCGGGCCGAGACGCGCGACTTTCAGCAGTTGTTTGCGGTCAGCAAAACGACCGTTCTCATCACGCCAGTCAACAATATTCTGCGCAATGACTTTGCTCAGCCCGGCAACACGGGTCAGCAGGGCAACAGACGCGGTGTTGAGGTCAACACCAACGGCGTTGACACAGTCTTCCACCACCGCATCCAGTTTACGGGCAAGTTGTGTCTGGCTGACATCATGCTGATACTGGCCGACACCGATGGATTTCGGGTCGATTTTCACCAGTTCGGCCAGCGGATCCTGTAACCGGCGGGCGATAGAAACGGCACCGCGCAGCGAGACATCCAGATCCGGAAATTCTGCCGCTGCCAGTTCTGACGCAGAATAAACCGAAGCACCGGCTTCGCTGACAATCACTTTCTGGGCTTTGATATCCGGGAACTGTTTCTGCACATCGGCAAAGAAACGTTCGGTTTCGCGGGACGCCGTTCCGTTACCGATCGCCACCAGTTCAACATGGTATTTCAGGCAGAGTGCCGCAACGGATGCCGCTGCTTTGGCGGTCTGTCCGGTGTGCGGATAAATGGTATCAGTCGCCAGCACTTTACCGGTGGCATCCACCACCGCGACTTTCACCCCGGTCCGCAGACCCGGGTCCAGTCCCATGGTGGCGCGCATCCCGGCCGGTGCCGCCATCAGCAAATCACTGAGGTTGCGGGCGAAGACATTGATAGCTTCATCTTCCGCTTTTTCACGCAGCGCAGCCATCAGCTCAGTTTCCAGGTGCAGCAGCACCTTGACCCGCCATGTCCAGCTTACCACCGCTTTGCGCCAGCTGTCCGCCGGGGCATTGTTAAAGCGGACGCCGAGATAATCGCGGATTAATTCTTCACAATAGCTCTCTTTCGGCGGCTCCTCACACTGCGGATCAGCATTGAGGGAGAGTTGCAGAATGCCTTCATTGCGACCGCGGAACATGGCCAGAGCACGGTGTGACGGGACATTGGCAATCGGTTCATGGTGATCGAAATAATCACTGAATTTTGCGCCTTCGGCTTCTTTGCCGCTGACCACAACGGAAACCAGGTGCGCATTACGCCACAGATAATCACGGACTTTTCCCAGCAGACCGGCATCTTCCGCAAAACGTTCCATCAGGATATAGCGGGCACCATCGAGGGCGGCTTTGGTGTCGGCAACCCCTTTTTCGCTGTCAGTATAGGAGGCGGCGAGGGTTTCCGGATCCTGTGACGGATCCTGCCACAGCGTGTCTGCCAGCGGTTCCAGACCGGCTTCCGCCGCAATCTGTCCGCGTGTGCGGCGCTTGGGTTTGTAAGGCAGGTAGAGGTCTTCCAGCTCCGTTTTGCTGAGCGTGCCGTTAATCGCCCCCGCCAGTTCCGGGGTCAGTTTGCCCTGATCCTCAATGGATTTGAGGATGGTCTGACGGCGGTCGTTCAGTTCGCGCAGGTAGCTGAGGCGGGTTTCCAGCTGACGCAGCTGAGTATCATCCAGGCCGCCGGTGACTTCTTTCCGGTAGCGGGCGATAAAAGGGACCGTATTTCCCTCATCCAGCAGGGTAATCGCGGCGGTGACCTGGCGGGTTTGCGCCTTCAGTTCACCGGCAATAATCTGGCTCAGAGATTCATTCATCATGATATTCTTTCCGGCTGCGATAAATTGATGTAAAAAAATTTCAGGGGACAGTTATACGTGTTCAAAACGGGAATTACCAGCCGGGATAAAGTAATATAAATGAATTATTCATAGCTGTTATCTTCCGGAAAATGCATTTAGTATTACAATTTATTTAAATAATTTATTTTTTGTTTAGGTAACATATGGCAAAAAGTAACCTGATTACCCGTGAAGGGTGGGATGCGCTGGATCAGGAGTTAAAATATCTCTGGAAAACAGAGCGTCCTCAGGTCACTCAGGCAGTGTCAGAAGCCGCTGCACAGGGAGATCGCTCGGAAAATGCCGAGTATATATACGGGAAGAAACGTCTGCGTGAAATAGACCGGCGTGTCCGGTTTCTTTCAAAACGTCTGGATGACGTAAAGATAGTTGAGCCGGATCCCCGCCAGGAAGGAAAAGTATTTTTCGGGGCGTGGGTGGAACTGGAAAATGACGATGAAGAAATTCAGACTTTTCGCATCGTCGGACCTGATGAGTTTTCCCCGGCAAAGAAATGGATTTCAGTCGATTCCCCTGTGGCCCGGGCATTAATCGGAAAACAGGCGGATGATGAAGTAATGGTAATAACACCTAACGGTGAAGTGAATTATGTCATTTTGTCTATCCGCTATCATCCGATTGCTGAGTAGGCACCATTAATCTGAAGAGTTGCATGAAAAAATGAACCCGGGAGTCAAACATGCAGGAAAGTTATAAGGTCCTTGTCGTTGATGATGACATGCGTCTGCGTGCGCTGCTTGAGCGCTATCTGAGTGAGCAGGGTTTCCAGGTCCGTACCGCCGCGAATGCGGAACAAATGGATCGCCTGCTGACGCGTGAATCAATTCATCTTATTGTCCTGGATCTGATGTTACCGGGCGAGGACGGGCTGTCTATCTGCCGCCGTCTGAGAAGTCAGAATAACCCGATTCCGATCATTATGGTGACGGCGAAAGGGGAAGAAGTGGATCGCATTGTCGGGCTGGAAATCGGTGCGGATGATTATATTCCGAAGCCGTTTAACCCGCGTGAACTGCTGGCACGTATCCGCGCGGTGCTGCGCCGTCAGGCGAATGAACTGCCGGGTGCGCCGTCTCAGGATGATGCGGTGATTCAGTTCGGTAAATTCAGACTGAACCTCGGCACCCGTGAGATGTTCCACGAAGATGAAAATATGCCGCTGACCAGCGGTGAGTTCGCGGTGCTGAAAGTGCTGGTGTCTCACCCGCGTGAACCGCTGTCCCGCGATAAGCTGATGAGTCTGGCACGCGGTCGTGAGTACAGCGCAATGGAACGTTCAATCGACGTGCAGATTTCCCGTCTGCGCCGTATGATTGAGGAAGATCCGACACATCCGCGTTATATCCAGACCGTCTGGGGACTGGGTTACGTGTTCGTTCCGGACGGCAACAAGGCATGAAGCGGCTGCGGTTCTCGCCGAGGAGCACCTTTTCCCGCTCGTTATTTCTGGTCATTTTCCTGTTGTTTGCAACCATAACAACAAGTTATCTGGCCGTTGTGAACTTTATTGTCATGCCCAGCCTGCAGCAGTTTAACCGGGTGCTGGCCTATGAAGTACGCACACTGATGAGTGAAGAGATGGTGCTGAAGGACGGAACCGCAGTGCGTGTTTCGCCGGCGCTGCGTAAGAAAATTTATGAAGAGCTGGGGATTACCTTTTTTACCGAAAAAACAGCCGATGAGGGCGGATTGCGCTGGGCGCGTCATTTTGAGTCCCTCAGTAAACAGATGAGTCATTATCTGGAAGGTTATGCGGATGTCCGGCTGGAAGTCGGCCGTGATTATCCCGTGCTGTGGCTGAACTCCTATATCGCCCCGGATGTCTGGGTGAGAGTGCCGCTGACCGAAATCGGTCAGGATCAGTTCTCCCCGATCTTCCGTTATATTTTTGCTTTTCTGCTGATTGTCTTTGCCGGGGTCTGGGTGTTTATCCGCTATCAGAACCGTCCGCTGACCGAGCTGGAATCCGCAGCCCGGCAAATCGGCACCGGCGGCCCGCTGGTCCCGGTACGGGAAGCCGGGGCGGCAGAAGTGCGTTCGGTTATCCGTTCGTTTAACCAGATGTCCAGAGATATCAAAACGCTGGAGCAGGATCGCACCGTGCTGATGGCTGGTGTCAGCCATGATCTGCGTACACCGCTGACCCGAATCCGCCTGGCAACAGAAATGATGAACCCGGACGATGACTATCTGGCGGAATCCATCAACAATGATATTGAAGAGTGTGACGGCATCATTGAGCAGTTTATGGCGTATCTGCGCACCGGCCGTGAGATGGAGATGGTGCATCTGGAACTGACATCTGTCCTCAATGAGGTGATTGAAGCGCACATCCACTCGGATGTCACACTTCAGAACGATGTTATTCAGGCACCGGTTTATCTCACCGGTAACCCGATTGCGATTAAACGTGCGCTGGGCAACATGCTGGTCAATGCCACCCGCTACGGTAACGGCTGGATCCGTGTCAGCAGCGGCGAAGACGGGCATTTCGCCTGGTTTCAGGTGGAAGATGACGGCAACGGTATTGATGAGGCGGATATTCCGGACCTGTTCCAGCCGTTTGTGCAGGGTGAAAAAGCGCGCAGTAATAAAGGCACCGGGCTGGGGCTGGCGATTTTGCGCCGGATTGTGGATGCGCATGACGGTAAAATCGAGGTCGGCCGCAGTCAGCGCGGCGGGTTCCGTATCCGCGTGATGCTGCCGCTGCCGGATGACAGAGACGATTAATAATTATGACAGCCGCATGTCATCGTCATATGGCTGTCATAATTCCCCGCAGGACGTCCTGCTCTCCGGAGTTTTGCGTTTAATAACAATTAAATCAACGAATTAAATTTATTCCCCGGTATTGTTTCTTTCCGCTATTTTTCCGGTTTTGTGTCCCCGCGCACCTGCAATGTCATAAAACTGTCATATAACCTACATATTATTGTCACCAGATTGTCCTATTTTCCCTCATGTTCCGACATTAACCAGATACAACGTTTATCGTCATTATCTATAAATCCCGTCAGGAGGGATCATGAAACCGATGCGTACCGCAGTAGCCACTGTTATGGCAGCGACACTTTCTCTCTCTGCATTTTCTGCATTTGCCGCGACCAGTCTGACCGGGGCGGGTGCAACATTCCCTGCGCCGGTATATGCGCAGTGGGCTGATACTTATCAGAAAGAAACCGGTAATAAAGTCAACTACCAGGGGATTGGTTCCTCCGGTGGTGTGAAGCAGATTGTCGCCAACACCGTTGATTTCGGGGCGTCAGATGCACCGCTGTCCGAAGATAAACTGGCTGCAGATAATTTATTCCAGTTCCCGACCGTGATAGGCGGTGTGGTACTGGCCGTCAACCTGCCGGGCCTGAAGTCCGGTGAACTGGTGCTCGACGGTAAAACCCTGGGTGATATCTATCTGGGTAACATCAAAAAATGGAATGACCCGGCAATTACCAAACTGAACCCGTCAGTGAAACTGCCGGATCAGGATATCGCCGTTGTCCGCCGTGCGGATGGTTCCGGTACCTCGTTCGTCTTCACCAGCTACCTGTCAAAAGTCAGCCCTGACTGGAAAGAAAAAGTCGGTGCAGGCTCTACTGTTAACTGGCCGGTGGGTCTCGGCGGTAAAGGTAACGACGGTATCGCCGCATTTGTTCAGCGTCTGCCGGGCTCTATCGGTTACGTGGAATACGCCTACGCCAAACAGAACAAACTGGCTTACACCAAGCTGATTTCTGCGGACGGTGATGCGGTTTCCCCGACCGGCGAAAGCTTCAGTAACGCAGCGCGTAAAGCCGAGTGGTCAAAAAGTTTCGCTCAGGATCTGACTAACCAGCCGGGTCCGAATGCATGGCCGATTACCTCCACCACCTTCATCCTGGTTCACACCAATCAGAAAGATGCTGCCAAAGGGCAGGAAGTTCTGAAATTCTTTGACTGGGCATACAAGAACGGCGGTGAGCAGGCAGAAAAACTGGATTACGCGGTACTGCCGAAAGAAGTGATTGAACAGGTCCGTGCATCATGGAAAACCAGTGTCAAAGACAGCAGCGGTAAGCCGCTGTACTGATACGGCAGATGATGAAGTAACGATTTATCAGTAATCGATCCCCCCGTACCGGGGGGATCTGTGTAAAAACGGAAGCGACTATGGCCGAACTGAAAACGGCAATGAAACCACCAAGCAAACGCGGCGACCAACTTTTCAGTGCCCTGGTAAAACTGGCGGCGCTGATTACGCTATTGTTGCTTGGCGGAATTATTATTTCACTGATTATTGCGTCATGGCCGAGCATTGAAAAATTCGGCTTAGGTTTCTTATGGAATAAAGAGTGGAACCCGCCGGCGGAAGAGTACGGGGCACTGGTACCAATTTACGGCACCATCGTAACCTCGGTTATCGCTCTGCTGATTGCGGTCCCGGTGAGTTTCGGGATTGCACTGTTCCTGACAGAACTGGCACCGAACTGGCTGCGCCGTCCGCTGGGTATCGCGATCGAGCTGTTAGCCGCTATTCCGAGTATCGTCTACGGCATGTGGGGATTGTTTGTCTTTGCCCCGCTGTTTGCCACCTATTTCCAGCAGCCGGTCGGCGAGGTGATGTCCAGCATCCCGATTGTCGGCGAGCTGTTCTCCGGCCCGGCCTTCGGGATCGGTATCCTGGCAGCGGGCGTTATCCTCGCCATCATGATCATTCCGTATATTGCCTCGGTGATGCGTGATGTGTTCGAGCAGACGCCGGTGATGATGAAAGAATCGGCTTACGGCATCGGCTGTACCACCTGGGAGGTGATCTGGCGGATTGTGCTGCCGTACACCAAGAACGGGGTGATCGGCGGCGTGATGCTGGGTCTGGGCCGTGCCCTGGGGGAGACCATGGCGGTGACCTTTATCATCGGTAACACCTATCAGCTGGACAGCTTCTCGCTGTATATGCCGGGCAACAGTATCACCTCGGCACTGGCGAATGAGTTCGCAGAAGCGGAATCCGGGCTGCACACTGCGGCACTGATGGAGCTGGGGCTGATTCTGTTTGTCATCACCTTTATCGTCCTTGCTATCTCCAAATTTATGGTGATGCGTCTGAATAAGAAAGAGGGGCGCTGAGATGACTGACATGAATATTCAGCAACCGAAAGTGGATATCAGCGCACGGCAGAAACGCCAGTTCTGGCGTCGTCAGAAAAACCGCGTTGCCCTGTTCTTATCCATGTCCACCATGGCATTCGGGCTGTTCTGGTTAATCTGGATCCTGTTCTCGACTGTCACCAAAGGGATGGACGGCATGTCGCTGGCGCTGTTCACCGAAATGACACCGCCGCCGAATACCGAAGGCGGGGGCCTGGCGAACGCCATTGTCGGTTCCGGCCTGCTGATCTTATGGGCGACCGTTATCGGGACCCCGCTCGGCATTCTTGCCGGGATTTATCTCGCGGAATACGGCCGCAAATCCTGGCTGGCGGAAGTTACCCGGTTTATTAATGACATTTTGTTATCCGCACCGTCGATTGTGGTCGGGCTGTTTGTTTACACCATCGTGGTGATGCAGATGCAGCACTTCTCCGGCTGGGCGGGGGTGATTGCCCTGGCACTGTTACAGATCCCGATTGTTATCCGCACCACGGAAAACATGCTGCGTCTGGTGCCGGACAGCCTGCGCGAAGCGGCGTATGCCCTCGGCACACCAAAATGGAAAATGATTTCAGCGATTACCCTGAAAGCCTCGGTCTCCGGGATTATCACCGGGGTGCTGCTGGCGATTGCCCGTATTGCCGGGGAAACGGCGCCGCTGCTCTTTACCTCCCTCTCCAACCAGTTCTGGAGTACGGATCTGATGCAGCCGATTGCCAACCTGCCGGTCACCATCTTCAAGTTTGCCATGAGTCCGTTTGCGGAATGGCAGAGTCTGGCCTGGGCGGGTGTCCTGCTGATCACACTGTGTGTGCTGTTAATTAATATCGTGGCGCGTGTGCTGTTTGCGAAGAAAAAGCACTGATTAAATGACTGCGGATGAATGAGAGAGAGTCATGAGTAAAATTCAAAACGTAACTGAAAGCAAAATTCAGGTTCGTGATCTGAACTTCTATTACGGTCAGTTCCACGCGCTGAAAAACATCTCGCTGGATATCGCCAAAAATAAAGTCACGGCTTTTATCGGCCCGTCCGGTTGCGGGAAATCGACCCTGCTGCGCACCTTCAACAAAATGTACGCGCTGTATAATGAACAACGTGCGGAAGGGGAAATCCTGCTGGATGGCACCAATATTCTGACCGATACCCAGGATATCGCGTTATTACGCGCCAAAGTCGGCATGGTATTCCAGAAGCCGACGCCGTTCCCGATGTCCATCTATGACAACATTGCCTTTGGTGTCCGTCTGTTTGAAAAACTGCCGCGCGCAGAGATGGATGAGCGGGTGCAGTGGGCGCTGACCAAAGCGGCGCTGTGGAACGAAACCAAAGATAAACTGCATCAGAGCGGCTACAGCCTCTCCGGCGGTCAGCAGCAGCGTCTGTGTATTGCCCGCGGTATTGCTATCCGCCCTGAGGTTCTGCTGCTGGATGAGCCGTGCTCGGCGCTGGATCCAATTTCCACCGGGCGTATTGAAGAGCTTATCAGCGAGCTGAAATCGGAATACACCGTGGTGATCGTCACCCATAACATGCAGCAGGCGGCGCGCTGTTCTGACCATACTGCGTTTATGTATCTGGGCGAACTGATTGAATTCAGTGATACTGATACCCTGTTTACCACCCCGGGCAAGAAACAAACCGAAGATTACATCACCGGTCGTTATGGCTGATGCGGAGACAATCATGGAAAATCTGAATCACAATAAACATATTTCCGGGCAGTTTAATGCTGAATTAGAGCATATCCGCACAGAAATGATGACGATGGGCGGGCTGGTGGAAGAGCAGCTCAGCAAAGCGATCACTGCTATGCATAACCAGGATGAAGACCTGGCGCGTGAGGTTATCGCCGGTGACAAGCAGGTCAACATCATGGAAGTGATGATTGATGAAGCCTGTGTCCGTATTATTGCCAAACGCCAGCCGACGGCGAGCGACCTGCGCCTGATTATGGCGATCTCCAAAACCATCGCTGAGCTGGAACGCATCGGGGATGTGGCGGATAAAATTGCCAAAACTGCGCTGGAAAAATTTTCACATCAGCATCAGCCGCTGCTGGTCAGTCTGGAATCTCTCGGCCGCCATGCCATTCAGATGCTGCATGATGTGCTGGATGCCTTTGCGCGGATGGATATTCAGGAAGCTATCCGCATCTACCGCGAAGATCAGAAAGTGGATCAGGAATATGAAGGGATTGTCCGTCAGTTAATGACCTATATGATGGAAGATCCGCGCACTATCCCGAGTGTCCTGACCGCACTGTTCTGTGCCCGCTCTATCGAGCGTATCGGTGACCGCTGCCAGAATATCTGTGAATTTATCTTCTATTACGTGAAGGGGCAGGATTTCCGTCATGTGAAAGGGGATGATGTGGAACGTATCCTGCTCGGTGAGCATGTGATTGAAGTTTCCGCGCACAGTAATAACGGCGAAAAAGGGAATGATCCGGCATAACAGGATTGCTTCTCCGGCGATATTGTCTGTTTTTGTAAAAGTACCTGTTTTGATTTGACCCTGGAGTTAACTCCGGGGTTTATACTTTCTGAAACAGACAAAACAGTGTTTCCGGAGGTGTACGATGGGTTTATTCAGCCGGTTTTTTAACAGCGGGGGCGGATCCGGTCACGGGAACCGCAGCAGCGGTCATGGCAGCAAACACGGTAATACCGGTTACAATAAGCATGGTCGTGACAATAATGGTTACCCGGAGCAGTTAAGCAATAACGCTCCGCAGACTATCACCGGATATTGTCAGAAATGCGGTACCGGTTATCCGCCGGACAGCCGTTTCTGCGGGCGGTGCGGTAATGCACTCAATCCGTAAGGCAAATGCCGGTCATCACCTGACCGGCATGTTCAGTTCATTTTTTTCTCTGTCCGCACATTGCGTCCTTTATCATTAATGCTGATCAGCGTGACGGACTCTCCTGCAGATAATTGCCCTGTATATGCCACCCGGTTCTCTGAATAAGGGGCGAGCATCACGGTGCTGATATGTGACGGCGCATTATCTCCGCCGGAGACGATCGCGGATAATGTGAAATAGTAAGGTGCCGGATTTTTCAGAATCAGCGTTTCTCCAGATAAAGAGGCAGAAATCTGTTCCGGAACCGCATCCGGCGGCAGCGAAAGGTCATCCGGCCGGTAAAACAGCTTTATCCGTGTCCGCAGGGCAAATTGCAGGGTATTACCGGTGGTGGTTGTCTTCGCCGGAATATCCACCACATTGAGATAAAAAACCGATTCCCGGCCGCGGGGCAGGCTGTTTGCCAGAACACGGATTTTCAGTTGCTGCCCGCCGCCTCCGGCGATCCGCGTCACCGGCGGCACCACCATAAACGGGGCGCTGCTGGTTTCCGGCGAGGAATTGATATCCCCCTCATCCACCCAGCTCTGCACCAGTGACGGCATGTCTCCGCTGTTGGTCAGCTGGATCTCTGCATTTTCCTGATTACCCGGGTAAATCACCCGTGTGGTATTGATGACAACACCGGCGTATCCCGCCTGCATGCACAGGAGCAGAATGATAAGAATGCCTGTCCGCATCGTGTCCTCCGGCGGTTCAGTTGTAGGAGAAAACCAGGGTCGCGGAACTGCTCATTTTTCCCTGTGTCACTGCGCCCGGACTGTAGGGATAGTAATACGCGCCGAGATCGACAGAGAAAGCCGGTGAGACTGCACTGCCTTTGGCGGCAGTGAAAATACTGGTGGCACTGCCCTGAGCATTGGCACTGTCAGAAAACTGCACCGGGCTGCTGAGGTTATTGGCTTTCACCACACGGAAGCCGACACCACCGGCACCGCCGGAAACGGTATTGGTCAGCACGGTTTTGTCGGACGGCTGTAAATTGGACGACGACAGGAACATGGCAATATCCCGGGACGCGGTGTTACCCGGGAGGAGGCCGTCACAGGTAAAATTGAGGCGGAACGGGGTGTATCCGGCTTTATCGGTGGTTTTAACGGCATTGATACTCATCAGCGGCAGACTGACAGTCAGCCCGGCATTGGTAAAGGTACAGGTGGTCACCGGTGGATTGTAAGTAACCTGCACCGGCTGCAAAAACATATCATTTGTATCGGTCGGCCACTGTAGTGTCAGCAGAAACTGCAGAATTTTACTGACAAGCGCGGCGAGCCAGCCCACCAGCCCCAGCGTGGTGGCATCAGAGGCAAAAATGACGGGTGTAATCGTCACTGTATCACCCGGGACTTTGGTGTAGTTACCGGTTGGTGTAGTGACGAGATCAAAACGCAGTGTGAAACCGGTATTGAGTTCTGTCCCGTTGTGAGTACCTGCCGCCAGGCCGGAAACACTCTTTTTTGTCTGAGCTGTCAGGGTGATATTGACGAGTTGTGCGCCGTTATTAAATCCGATTGTCGCTGTCCGGCCATTAAAAGGGGAGTCGATTCCGATGGTATTCGGAAACAGCACCACTGCTGTCGTACAGGTGAACGGACCGCTGAAGTTGGTCTGAGATATTTTGGATACGGTTGTGGTGGCGCCGATCAGATCAGCCGAAAGATCCAGCACCACTGCCGGTGCTGTCTGGGTGGATGTTGCGGAGCAGGTGGCATAAGCGGCCCTGCTGCTTATCACCGTCAGGAATAAAAGTAATACAGCGGCGGATGTTTTCATCATTGTTTCCTTTTACCGGCAGATGTTGTGATTTTTATCCGGCGTGACCACCGGATTGCGGATAATACACTGCTGTTTCCCGTCTGCCGTCAGTTTTATAATCAGTGAGGACGGCAACTGCCCGCTTTTCAGATAGAGCAACCCGGACTGCCCGACATACCCCAGCGGCTGATGCTGTTCATCGGTCACTTCTGTGCCGAACGGCAGTGTGCCGCCGTTTTCCCGTGCCGCCCGCAGAATGAAAGTCTGGCGCGGATCGGTTTCCATGCGGATATAACTGACCGCGCCTTTATACGGGCTGACCTGACCGATATTACCGGTCACTTCGGCACCGGAACTTTTTTCTGTGTCTGACAGGGTGTAAGAGTTGGCGCGGTAAGGGACGGATTGTGTCATCAGTACCACACCCTCACTGTTTGTCAGGGATGCTTTATCGGAATTCACCATCCGGTTACCGGCCTGCGGGGCATCAATAATGGTATAGGTATTGCCGGTGTCACCGGACATGGCGATATGGCCCGGGATCGCGACGATAGTTCCTTTGGCCCCGGCACCCGCCTGACGGTAATCGTTACCCTCACTGAATGAGCCGGACAGGGTACTGTACGGGTTGCGGTAAGTAAGGTTCGCGCCCGCCAGGTTACTGCCGCCGTTCTGGTTTGAGCCGGTCAGCGTGTAGTTAACCAAATCATCTTTACCGGCGGTTCCGCTCAGGCTGACCGTTGTTTGCTGATAACGGGAATCGGTGGCGTAAATACCGCTGCTGAGAGAGGCATTTTTGCCGAAAACAGAAATTGGCACGCTGACATTCAGGTAAAACCGGGTTTCATTTTTATCATCAAAATTGCGGGTGCGTGATGCAGACACGGTATAACTGATATCGTTATAACTGTTTGAATATCCAAGCTGATATTCCCGGTTGCTGCCGCCGGAATTCCAGTAATCCCGGTGTGTGCCGGAGATATAAATCACCCCCCGGTTCTCGCCCAGATACTGATTTAAATTCACGGTGAAGGTATTTTTAGCCCGCGCACCGCGCATGGCATCCATCGTCATCAGATCAGGTATCTGACGCGGCGTGTTATCGGTGAGGTTTTCCTGTTCATTACGGTAAGCATCCCACGCCCGGTAGTTATCCTGCTGATAGATAGCGTCGGTGAAACTGTAAAAATTCCCTGTGGAGTAGCGGTATGTCGCGAGAGTCAGGTTTGTTGAGGTGGTGCTGACAAACTTACTGTAGGCGATACGATAGCTCTGGCCGCTTTTGCGGCCGGTTTTAAAGTCCGCATCCGCCTGTGTCACATCAACAGAAAGCGCACCAAACGGCAGATTCCAGGCGCTTCCCGCCAGAAGAGAGCGGTAATCTTTTCCGGCAATCCCGCCGGTATACAGTGTCACGGTATTATTCAGCCCGTAACGGAATTCCCCCTGCACAAACGCCGGGCGGTAGTGTGTATTATCCAGCCGGGCCTGACCGGCGGTCAGACTGTAATTATAAATTCCCTCTTTCAGCATATCGGGCACAGCGGAGAAGGGGACGGTAAATGATTCTTTCCGTCCGTCCGCTTCCTGAATAATGACAGAAAAATCGCCGCTGCCGCCGGTCGGCTGAATATCACGGAACATAAACTCACCCGGCGGCACGTTTTCCTGAAAAATAAGATTTCCATTCTGGTAAATACTGACGAGGGCATTCGTCTGAGCGACACCCCGGATGATTGGGGCGAATCCCTGACCGGATGGCGGCAGCATATTCATATCCGTTGCCAGTGATGCGCCTCTGAATTTAAAACTGCCGAACAGAGAAGGCGGTGTATAAAAATCCCCCAGCGTCAGCGCAGATAAAATACGGCTGATCGGACGGTAAAGGTAACGGCTGTTATTTTTCCAGCCTTTCTGTCCGCCGGAATAAGAGGTATAAACCGATTCATCGCGGAATTGCCAGACACCGAGGTTCAGCCCGGAATTTACCGTGGCAAAAAAGCTGTCATTACTCTGTTTGTTATTCTTTTTTTGTCTGGCGTTATAGTAATTGACGTTATAGCCGAGAATAACGGCAGGCTGCCCGTGATCCCATAATTCCGGGTCAATATAACCGGCATCGGCAGTCTTTACCCCGATTTGCGGCACGGACAAATCTAACCGCAATGTACTTTTATTCAGGTGATAAGTCAGTCCGGCAGTCAGCTCATCTGCCGGTACCGGTTGTTTCTCTGCGGATAATTTTTTCGCATCATCTGAAAGATTCAGTCCGAGCTTATTAATATCCGCCGGCTGAAAATTCAGGGCATTATTATGCTCTCCCACTTCAACGGTAAACTGGCCTTTCCAGGTGTTATTGACATAAACGTCCATCAGCTGATCGCCGGACGGCAGTGTATTTTCCTGATATAAACGTGAAATATCCCCTTTAGCGGATTCACCGGCCAGCAGGGTGGTATCGAATTCTTCCGTAACGCCTTCGCGGGGATAGCTCCATAATCCGGCAATAATCAGAATCGGCAGGCAGTGTTGTGTTTTCACGTTATTATCGTCCGTCAGAAGGTAATATTCTTCGACTTATACACACCGTAATCATCCACATAGGTCACTGAGGCATTACGGGCCGCGGGTTTATTTTTCAGTGGTAATTGTTTCTCAGAAAAGGGCGGGATCATGTCGGCGGCGGCCAGCCATGTGTGACTGCTGTCATTAGCATTGACCGCCGCAATAGTGAAATGATACGGGGAATTATTGGTGACGGATAAATGGTCACCATTAAGCCGCCACTGAATATTATCAATAACCGTTTCCGGATTTGCCGTCAGCCCGGCAGGGCGGTAAAACAGCTTTATCCGTGACCGCAGGGCCACCTGTAACACACTTTTTCCTTTGGCGTTGGCGGGGGTGGCCGGAATATCCAGCACACTGAGATAAAAGACACTTTCCCGGTCATCCGGTAATTTTTCATTATTTTTCTTTATTTTAAGCTGCTGTCCCTGCATTCCGTCTATTTTGACAATCGGCGGATAAACATAAAACGGCGAACGGCTGTTTTCCGGTGTGGCATTAATATCACCGTCATCTGTCCAGCTCTGAGCTAATGATGATGTCTGGCTGTTGTTATTCAGCTGAACAGTAATGCTGTCATTTTCTTCATGATAAATAAGCCGCGTCCCGTTAATCACGATATTGGCAGCGGCATTACCGGATAAAATAAGCATCATCAGAAAAAAGAATCGGCGTTTCATTATATTCCCCTGTAAACAGTCAGGCTTTTTGACAAGCCTGACTGTCTGACAATGGTTATAAATAAGAGACTGTATAAATCACGTTGGAATGTACAGGCCCGACTTTTGCTGGAGAGGTATTGGTTTTGTAATAACTGGCAATTAATGTCACCTGATCCGATGCCGGAGCGGTTTTATCTCCCTTCACTCCGGTGTCATATGCTGCATTCAGTGAAAGTGCCACTGACGGTGCGGTTGTTGACGATAAACTGAACCCGACATTTTTCGCGACGGACGGATCCCCTTCATTAACAGTATCGTTAATCAGGTAATTTCCGGTTGACGATATATTATTGGGGGATGCGAAATGTATTTTCAGGTTACTTCCGGGCGGTACTGATGCGGGCGCACAATCAGAGAATGTCATGGTAAAGGCTTTCTGATTTTTGGTAATGACGGTATTTGCGGTTACCCCGGCATCCGTTACGGTAATCGGATCTAATAATACGGCGAAGTCGGCGCTGTTGCCTCCGTTAATAGTACAGGTGGTATCACTGATAGCACCTGTGATGTTTATAATTCCGCCCGCAGCGGTGACCGCAGACGCTGAACCTGAAAAAAAGGCGGCAGAAACTAATGCTGTAATAAGCGTTTTCTTTAACATGGTTAACTCCGGTAAAAATAAGATACCAGACTGACAAAAATAAGAGGCTATTTTTGCGGATTTTCATTTAAAGAGACCAATAATAATCAGTCTCTTTAAATTTAGAATCATCAGGTATATTTACCAGTGCTTAATTTTTAATTTTACAGATATGTGATTATTGTCAAGATTTATAAATTTACACGCTCAGGATGTGTATTTTTTCATAAGTTCGAATTCATTTTTTATTTTGGTGGCAATGGAAAGATAAATATACAGATAATAAGATGTGATTGTTTATTAACAGGTTGCTGATAAATAATTTCTTTTGGATATTAATTTTAATTAACGACAGTATGAGTTGTTAAGTATCGCTTATCAGGATCATGAAATATTTCAGCGGGGAAAATAACGTATGATTTTATTTCAATAAATAATCATAAATTATGTAATTAGTTTTTTTAATAAGAATGGATAGATTACAAATAACAGGTGTTATTGAGGGAGGCAGTCTGTCCTGCGTTCATCTTAGAACAATCAGTTATGGAATTATTCTTTCTTAGTATTTCAGGAACTAAGCCGGAGTTGATAGCGTGAGATGGTGATTTACACAAATTGACGTTTTCCGTGACTGATTCCAGGAGTGTGTATGAAACCGACATTATTTGTTCCGGCTCTGCTTGCCGGTTTAGCATTAGTAAGTGGTACCGCACAGGCTGATAAGCTTGATGACATTCAGAAAGCCGGTGTGATCCGTATTTCGGTTTTTGACAGCAACCCGCCGTTCGGATTTATCGATCCGCAAACCAAAAAACTGGCCGGTTATGACGTGGATATTGCACAGGCTGTCGCGGATGACCTGGGTGTTAAACTGGAGCTGCGCCCGACCAACCCGGCAAACCGTATTCCGCTGCTGGTCTCCGGCAAAGTGGATTTAATCGGGGCGAATTTCACCATTACGGATGAGCGTGCCAAACAGGTGGATTTCTCCATTCCTGATTTTCAGACCGGACAGAAATTTATCGCCCGCAAAGGTGTACTGAAAACCCCGGAAGACGTGGCAAAACTGCGCATCGGTGCGGATAAAGGTACCGTTCAGGAAGTGACGCTGCGCGAGAAATATCCGGGCACCAAAGTGATTTCTTATGATGACACTCCGCTGGCTTTTGCGGCGCTGCGTAATGGTAACGTCGATGCCATTACCCAGGATGATGCCAAGCTGGTCGGGTTACTGGGTAATTTGCCGGAGTCAGTGAAAGCGGAATTTGAACTCTCACCGTTCAGCCTGACCCGTGAATATCAGGCGCTGGCCGTACCGAAAGGGGAAACCCGTCTGGTGGAGACTGTGAATAAAACCCTGCTGAAACTCGAAAGCGACGGCAAATCACAGCAGATTTATAACCAGTGGTTTGGTCCGGGGACCAAAGCGGAACAGCCACGCGGTGAATTTAAGTTTGCACCGCTGGCTGACCAGCCGAAGTAATGTGATTGTATTATCTGATTCAGGCCTCACTCCGGTGAGGCTTCCTGCATTTCTGCGGTAACGGACGGGATTAGCGGATGTTTGAGCAATTTATAAGTACGCACTTACTTGCGCCGGAATATCTGGAATGGCTGGGGCAGGGGTTTGTGATCACCCTGCTAATCGCATTCTGGACAATCCTTGCGGCCACGCTGCTCGGTTTTCTGCTGGTGGCAGGACGGGACAGTCAGTTTGCACCGCTCCGCTGGTTAGTCAGTGCTTACACCAGTGTATTCCGGAATACGCCGCTGCTGGTGCAGCTGTTTTTCTGGTATTTCGCTTCCGGGGAAATTCTGCCGCAGGCGCTGAAAATCTGGCTGAATACGCCGCATGAAATTGAACTGGCGGGACTGACACTCGCCTGGCCGTCATTTGAATTTATCGCCGGGTGGTTCGGGCTGACACTCTATTCCGCGCCGTTTATTGCGGAAGAATTACGGGCGGGGATTGCCGGGATCGGACGGCAGCAAAAATCAGCCGCGCTGGCGCTCGGGCTGACGCCGTGGCAGTCCATGCGTTATGTGGTGCTGCCGCAGGCGGTCAGGATAGCCATGCCGCCGCTGCTCGGGCAGTATATGAATGTAGTGAAAAACTCGTCCCTGACGATGGCAATCGGGGTGGCTGAACTCTCTTATGCATCACGTCAGGTGGAAAGTCAGTCCTTGCAAACCTTTGAAGCCTTCGGGGTTGCGACGATCCTCTATATCGCCATTATTGCAGTGATGGAAGCCTTCGGGCAGTGGCGGACACAACGGGCGCTGGCACAGGGGCATTAAGATGGATTTTTCCGTAATTCGTGATAACTGGGAATACCTGCTGTTCGGTACGTTCCCGGACGGCCCGCTTGAGGGCGCGGCACTGACACTGGTGATCAGCCTGATTGCCGGGGCCATTTCTGTCGTGCTCGGGACTATCGGCGGGGTGATGCTGGCAATGTTGCGTGGCTGGTGGGTAAACCTGTTCGCGGCATTTCTCGGGTTTTTCCGTGCGATTCCCATCATTATGCTGATATTTTGGGTCTATTTCCTGCTGCCGATCGCCTTTGGTGTGGATGTGCCGGAAATCACCACGGTAGTCTGTGCGCTGGCGCTGGTCACCTCTGCGTATATTGCCCACGGTGTGAAGGCCGGTATTCTGGCGATCGGCAAAGGGCAGTGGCAGGCGGGGATGTCCCTCGGTTTCAGCCGGTGGGAAGTGCTGTGGCATATTGTGTTGCCGCAGGCGCTGCGGATGATGATCCCGTCCTTTATTAATCAGTGGATTGCGCTGATTAAAGACACCTCGCTGGCCTATATCGTCGGTGTGGGGGAGTTGTCATTCCTCGCGTCTCAGGTCAATAACCGCAGTATGGTCTACCCGACAGAGATTTTCCTGTTTGTCGCTTTTATCTATTTTGTGATGTGTTCGGGGCTGGAGTTGGGGGCAAATGCCCTGATGCGCCGTTATTCATTACAGCAGCAGCCTCATCAGTCATGGCTTGCCCGCCTGTTTGGCAAGGGAAGAGAGAAACCGGTGCGACTGTCAGAAAAACCGGCATCCTGTTCATCATAAGTTTGATCAATAACAATCCCGGCATCGTTAATGGCCGGGATTTTCCCGCAATGAAACGCAAACGTTTTCTTTTTTAAAATGATGCGGTAGGATAAGCCGAAAAAAACAAATTTCCGGGACTCCTTATTCATGACTACTCCGACTTCCGGCACTGATCCTCATCAGGGCCTGCTCCAGCGCGTGTTCAAATTACAGGAACACGGCACCACTGTCCGCACAGAAGTTATTGCCGGGCTGACCACTTTCCTCACCATGGTGTATATCATCTTTGTAAACCCGCAGATCCTCTCGTTCGCCGGGATGGATATCAAAGCGGTGTTTGTCACCACCTGTCTGATTGCGGCCATCGGCAGTATCGGGATGGGGTTATTTGCTAACCTGCCGGTGGCGGTTGCGCCGGCAATGGGGCTGAATGCCTTTTTCGCCTTTGTGGTGGTGGGTGCAATGCACTACTCCTGGGAAGTGGCGATGGGCGCGATTTTCTGGGGCGCGGTCGGGTTGTTTATTCTGACCTTACTACGCATCCGTTACTGGCTGATTGCTCATATCCCGCTGAGTCTGCGGGTCGGGATCACCAGCGGTATCGGGCTGTTTATCGCCATGATGGGACTGAAAAACGCCGGTATTATTGTGCCGAACCCGGATACCCTGGTGACTATCGGTAAGTTTACCGATCACAGTGTGGTGCTGGGGGCGCTGGGCTTCTTTATTATCGCTATTCTGGCGGCGCGTAATATTCACGCGGCGGTGCTGGTCTCGATTGTGGTGACCACTTCCATCGGGCTTTTCCTCGGGGATGTCACTTACAAGGGCGTGTTTGATGTACCGCCGGGAATTACCTCGGTTGTCGGCCATGTCGATATCATGGGTGCGCTGGATGTATCCCTCGCCGGGATTATCTTCTCGTTTATGCTGGTGAACCTGTTTGATTCCTCCGGTACGCTGATCGGCGTGACTGATAAGGCCGGGCTGGCGGATGAAAAAGGCCGTTTCCCGAACATGAAAAAAGCGCTGTATGTGGACAGTATCAGCTCCGTCGCCGGTTCTGCGATGGGGACATCCTCTGTGACCGCATTTATTGAAAGTACTTCCGGGGTTTCTGTCGGCGGCCGTACCGGCCTGACCGCCATTGTGGTCGGCCTGCTGTTCCTCGCGGCGATCTTTATTTCGCCGCTGGCAGCGATGGTACCGGCTTATGCGACTGCCGGGGCGCTGATTTATGTCGGCGTGCTGATGACCTCCAGCCTGGTGCGCGTGAACTGGAATGATCTGACCGAATCGGTTCCGGCGTTTGTGACTGCCGTGATGATGCCGTTCAGTTTCTCTATCACCGAAGGGATTGCATTAGGGTTTATCGCTTACTGTGCAATGAAGCTGGGTACCGGTCGCTGGCGTGAGCTGAACCTGTGTGTGGTGGTGGTATCACTGCTGTTTATTCTGAAAATGGTGTTTGTGGACGCCTGATTCAGGCCTGTCAGTAAGATGTGAAAAAACCGCGCGGTGAATACCGGCGCGGTTTTTTTGTTTCTGTTTTATTGCTCCGGATAAACAATTCCCAGGCAGACGGCTTCTTCTTTTGCGCCGGGCTGTGACTGATATATGACCTGTTTCCGTTTCCCGATAACCAGATCCGGCCAGTCTTCCAGTGCGCCGGTAAAGGATTCCTGCGCACAGGTACGATTCTCGTGTCCGATCAGCAGTGCGCCGTGACGGCGGATATCATCACGGGTGACATGCAGGTTATAAATATTGGTTACCCGGTAGCCATGACCAGATTCATTGATCCACGGCTGGAGTGTTTCCGGCTGGTGCTTACCGTAAAACGTCACCCATTCATGCAGATATTCCCCGCCGGTGTATATCAGCGGTTTTCCGGTTTCCTGCTCCCACCAGCTTTCTGCCTCAGCGGTGAAGGTTTTCAGCCCGGTATTTTTCTGTCCGGCGTCACGGATATTGAGCCCCATCACGGTGGCATAGCCCGTGATCACAATGACAGCAAAGGCTATCAGCCCGTTCATGACGTTTTTCAGCGGTTTGACCGGCGGGGTAACCACTGAGCAGATCAGTGCAGGAATACACAGCAGAACAAAGGGTTGCAGCCATTCGGTAATACGTCCGCCCTGATGAAACGTGAACCAGACATAAATCACAGTGAGTGGTGCCAGAATCATAATATTAATAAGCCGTTTTGCCTGCGCTTTCGGCCAGCCGAAACGACCGCCCTTCAGGCGGATAATGACGGCGATAATGATCAGCGGATAGAACACGGTAAACAGTGAACCGGTGGTTTTCAGGGTCAGGCCGGTTTTAATTTGTGAATCAACCCACTTAAAGGCGGCAAAATCATTATTGACCAGCCAGATAATATTCGGGACGATCAGTGCAAACCAGATGGCTATCGCAGCATAAAACCAGGGGGAACGGTAACTTTCCCGTGCTTTTGGCACAAACAGGGTGAAGAGAAAGACCATCCCGACCAGTGCGAGCGTGGAATATTTCCCCATGGTCGCCAATCCGGATGTCAGTGCAAAGCCCATCCACCAGGCAGGATTGTCATAAACGGCGCGGACAAAAAAGTACAGCATCCACGGCCAGAAGGTCACCAGGATATAGTTATCATTGTAAGGGATTAAATCGAAATTGATGATCCCCGACAGATTCAGCGACAACAGTGCCAGCCAGGCAAAATCAGTACGCTGTGTGAGGCGGTGTGTCAGATACCATACGCCCCCCATACCGATACCAATGCCGGTAAAGTGGATGAAGTACCAGTAGAAATCGGCGGCAATCAGATCAGGGAAGGCGATGACCGGATACATCAGCATACCGACCAGCCACGGATTTTTCGGCGCACCCCATTCACCGGTTTTGCCCCAGTTCAGGGCTTCCACGGCATCGTAGGGCACTGTCGGATCCAATCCGTAGCTGACAATAATCCAGAGCGTGACATAAGCTGCGACCCAAAACCAGACAGGGCGGTGCGACGTTTGTTGTGAAAAGTGCATAATTCTATATCTTGGTTAAAATAATGGCTGTGTTCATTATTCACCCGGAGGCGAAATGATGGATCGTTTTGACGGAAATCAGGGTAAACTAGCCGCCAGCGAATCATTGTCATGGCTGCGGGCGTCCGGAAGCCATGAATATAGTTTTGTACTGTTCATTTACACGGTAAATGTTAACACAAATTAATCAGTTATTTTTAAGCGAGTAAGGTATATGGCCGCTATTTCAAAAAAACCATCCCGGTCACGGACACCAAAGAAAAGCCGTGAGGAGCTCAACGCGGAAGGCCGTGAACGTAAACGGCAGAAAAAACACCGCGGTAATCCGTCCGGTGCCCGTCAGCAGGATGATGCCCGCAAGACCGGTCGTGGTGCGGATAATGCGGTTGCTGATCCGCGTATCGGCAGTAAAAAACCGGTTCCGCTGTTTGCGGAAGGTAAAACCTCCGTTAAACCGGCAGCAAAAAAACCGGCTCAGCCGGTCAAAGCCGGATTATCTCCTGAAGAGGAACTGGCAAAACTCGAGAACGACGAGCGCCTCGATGCATTACTGCTGCGCCTTGAGAACAACGAAACCCTGACCGCAGAAGAAAACACCTACGTTGATACCCTGCTGGAACGTATCGACGCACTGATGGAAAAACTCGGTATTTCTCTTGATGAAGATGATGATGAAGAGAAAACCGATGACATCATGCAACTGCTGAAAGGTCGCTGATCCTCCGTTATTTTACTGACACCGGCGGCACCGTATCAAAACCGGCGTAACGGGTGACTGTTATGCCGGTTTTCTTATTTTAAGCCTACGCGTTTGCCGTGTTATCTGCCTTAATGGAGGATTAAATACTGCCCGGCGGCGGTTATCTGCAATAGCAGTGCTGTTTTTCTGTGACAGTACTGGCAGATATATTATTGAAAATAATAAATAATTCCCAAGAATAATACAGGATTATGCTGATACTGCGCATAACTGTACGCTCTGGGTGATTTACGGCATTAAAGTGAAAGATCTGCCGGTTGCGGTCGCCAATGCCCCCGGTGTTCTGTTCGGACTAGCGGCAATGCTGACCGCCTTATAGCGATCTGCCTGATTATCCGTCTGTGGCACGATCATATTAATCGGGCGGCAGATCCGATAAACTGTGCGGCACACAAAACCGTCAGAGAACGGAAATACATTAATTCTGCAAAGGTGAGGCAAAGGGGAGAGCATGTCTGACGCGATCATCTGGGATCTGGCATTGATCCGGAAATATAACTATTCCGGTCCGCGATACACGTCGTATCCGACCGCACTGGAATTTAATCAGCAGTACAGTGACAGTGATTTTATCGCCTCAGCAAACCGCTATCCGCAGCGCCCGCTGTCGTTATATGTGCATATCCCGTTCTGCCATAAGTTATGTTACTTCTGCGGTTGTAATAAATTAGTCACCCGGCAGAAGCATAAGGCGGATGAATATCTGGCCGTGCTGGAGAAAGAAATCGCCGGCCGTGCCCCGCTGTTTGCCGGACGTGAAGTGCATCAGATGCACTGGGGCGGCGGTACGCCGACCTATCTCGATAAAGCGCAGATCAGCCGTCTGACCGGCATGCTGCGTCAGCATTTCCGCTTTGCGCCGGATGCTGAGCTTTCCATTGAAATCGATCCGCGTGAAATCGAGCTCGATGTTATCGACCATCTGCGGGCGGAAGGATTTAACCGCCTGAGTATGGGGGTTCAGGATTTCAACAAAGAAGTGCAGCGCCTGGTCAACCGCGAGCAGGATGAAGCGACGATTTTTGCCCTGGTGGAGCGTGCCCGCGCAACCGGGTTTGAATCCGTCAGTATCGACCTGATTTACGGGCTGCCGAAGCAGACGCCGGAAAGTTTTGCCTTTACCCTGAAACGGGTGGCGGAACTGTCACCGGATCGCCTGAGTGTCTTTAACTATGCGCATCTGCCGAACCTGTTTGCCGCCCAGCGGAAAATCAAAGATGAAGACCTGCCTTCCGCAGAGCAGAAACTGACGATTTTACAGCAGACAATTGAAAACCTGACCGGCAGCGGTTATCAGTTTATCGGGATGGATCACTTCGCCAAACCGGATGATGAGCTGGCGATCGCCCAGAACAACGGCATCCTGCACCGTAATTTCCAGGGGTACACCACCCATGAGGAGTGTGATTTGCTGGGCTTTGGTGTTTCCGCGATCAGCATGCTGGGTGACCACTATGCCCAGAACCAGAAAGACCTGAAAACCTGGTATGCACAGGTGGAAGAGCGCGGTAACGGGCTGTGCCGGGGTCTGGTGCTGACGGAGGAAGACTGCCTGCGCCGAGATGTGATTAAGGCGCTGATCTGCAACTTCCGGCTGGATTATGCACAGATTGAAAAACAGTATGACCTGGATTTTAAAACCCATTTTGCCGAAGATCTGCAATTATTGCAGCCGATGGCGGATGACGGGCTGGTTGAGATCCGCGACGATGCCCTGGTGGTCACGCCGCGCGGGCGGCTGCTTATCCGTAATATCTGTATGTGTTTTGATACCTATCTGCGCAATCAGATGCGTCAGCGTCAGTTCTCCCGCGTAATTTAATCTGTTTCCGGGGTTGATGCGGTGTCATCAATCCCGGCCTCTTTCAGTTTCCGCGTCAGCGTATTACGCCCCCAGCCCAGCAGACGGGCGGCATCCTGCTTGTGTCCGTTGCTGTAATTCAGTGCGCACTGCAGCAGGGTACGTTCAAACAGCGGCAGAGCATCCGCCAGCAGATCGGTTTTTCCGGCCCGTAACTGTGCATCCGCCCACTGCGCCAGTTGCTGATCCCAGTTGCCGGCTGCCGGATGATGGCTGTGCTCACTGCGGATATGTTCTCCGGCGGCAGTCATGGTAAGGTCGGCAGGCAGATCCTGCGGCAGTACTTCCTGGGTGGCAGACATCACGGTCAGCCAGCGGCAGACGTTTTCCAGCTGACGGACGTTACCGGACCACGGCAGCTGCATCAGCAGCGCTTCGGTATCCGGATGCAGGGATTTTGCTTCTGTTCCCAGCTCTTTTGCGGTTTTTTGCAGAAAATAGCGTGTCAGGCGCGGAATATCTCCCGGCCGTTCCCGCAGCGGCGGCAGCTGCATGCGGATAACATTCAGGCGGTGGAACAGGTCTTCACGGAATTTACCTTCCGTCACCAGCCGCTCCAGATCCTGATGGGTGGCGGCAATAATTCTCACATCCACCTTCACCGGTGCGTAGCCACCGACACGGTAAAACTGGCCTTCCGCCAGCACCCGCAGCAGCCGGGTCTGAATATCGAGCGGCATATCACCAATTTCGTCAAGAAACAGTGAGCCGCCGTCCGCCTGCTCAAAACGCCCCTGCCGTACCTGTGATGCCCCGGTAAACGCTCCCTTTTCATGACCGAAGAGTTCTGATTCAATTAAATCTTTCGGGATCGCCGCCATATTGAGGGCGATAAACGGCGCATCCGCCCGCGGGCTGTGATGGTGCAGGGCGTGTGCTACCAGCTCTTTCCCGGTCCCGGATTCGCCGTTAATCAGCACACTGATGGAGGAGCGGGATAACCGGCCTATCACCCGGTACACCTCCTGCATGGCGGCGGATTCACCGATAATGCCGGACACCGGATCAGCAGCCGCTTCCTGCCGTACCGGCAGATGCTGCTCGCGGTAATGTTCCAGGGCGCGGGCCACCAGCGTGACCGCATCATCAATATCAAAGGGTTTCGGCAGATAATCAAACGCACCCTGCTGGTACGCATTCACCGCGGCATCCAGGTCGGAATGGGCGGTCATGATAATCACCGGCAGCAGGGGGTTATGCTGTTTGACAGCCGCCAGCAGGGACAATCCGTCCATGCCCGGCATACGGATATCGGAGATCAGTACGTCCGGCTGCCCGCTGTTCAGCGCCGCCAGGGCATTTTCAGCACTGTCAAAACAGATACAGTTATAACCGGCGCTGTTCAGTGCACGTTCAAGCACCCAGCGGATCGCGCTGTCATCATCAACGACCCAGATTTTTCCCGGCTGCATATGACCTCCTCAACAGGCTTACTGACGGATTGGCAGATAAAGTGAAAATAAGGTGTGACCCGGCCAGCTGCTGAATTCAATTTTGCCGTTATGCTGATCGATCAGATTACGGGCAATGGATAAACCCAGCCCGGAGCCGCCTTCACGGCCGCTGACCATCGGGTAAAACAGGGTATCCAGGATATGCGGCGGAATTCCCGGGCCGTTGTCTTCAATATCAATTCTGGCTGCCAGCCGGTAGCGTTCGCCGTGCAGCATCACCCGGAATGCGGTACGGGTGCGCAGAATAATGGTGCCGCCTGCGCTGTGCAGGGCTTCCAGGGCATTGCGCATGATATTGAGGATAACCTGCTCGATTTGGTCGGGATAATGCGATAACTCCGGTAAACTGGGGTCGTAATCTTTGATCAGCGTGATATTGTCCGGTTTTTCCAGATTGATGAGCTGAAAAACCCGCTCCGCCACATGATGAATACTCTGCAGGCTTTTCTGCCCCGGATGCTGAGGACCGAGAAGGCGATCAACCAGTGCCCGCAGGCGATCGGCCTGCTCGATAATCACCTGTGTGTATTCCTGAAGTGCCGGATCCGGCAAAGCGCGGGATAACAGTTGTGCGGCACCGCGCAGCCCGCCGAGCGGGTTTTTGATTTCGTGTGCCAGTCCGCGCACCAGGTCACGGGCAGCCGCCTGCTGTGCCTGCTGTAACTGTTCCTGGGTAATGCGCCGGTGACTGTCGAGCGGTGTCAGTTCCAGCAGAATAAAATCGCCGGATACCGGCTGGGCACTCAGCGAAAGCGCGTGCATCTGGTTATTCACCACCAGAGTTACATCGTTGTCAGTAAAGCTGTGACCTTCTGCCAGTGTGGCCTGTAATGTGGCAGTATCGAGGGAAAGGTAACTGTATAAAATAGGGAGCGGTGTGCCGGTGAGTTTACGGGCACTCTGGGCAAATAACTGCATAGCAGACTGGTTGGCGTAGCGGATAATTAAATCGTTATCCAGCAGCAGGACACTGTTAATCAGTGAATCAAGGAGCTGATCTGCCTGCGGTTTGTTATCCGGGTTCATTGTCATCCACCTTTTTGCACCAATTTGGTGCATTGTAGCGTATTTACCCCGCAGGAGAAAAGGACCCGCCCAACGGCGGGTCAAGTGCTTCACGGCAACAAAATAAACCGGAGCCTGTCACTCTGAATGCCGCCGGGCAGCGGCACCATCAGAATCACACGCTGTAATACATATCAAACTCAACCGGATGCGGCGTCATATTCAGGCGCTGAACATCGGCGCGCAGCAGGTCGATATAGGTGTTAATCGCATCTTCGGTAAAGACACCGCCACGGGTTAAGAATTCGTGGTCAGCCGCGAGTGCATCCAGTGCATCACCCAGAGACGGTGCGACTGTCGGGATTTCTTTCGCTTCTTCCGGCGGCAGGTCATACAGGTTTTTATCCATGGCATCGCCGGGATGAATTTTATTGATGATGCCGTCGAGACCGGCCATTAACTGTGCGGCAAAGGCCAGATACGGGTTAGCCGCCGGGTCCGGGAAGCGGACTTCAATACGGCGGGCTTTCGCGCTGGACACAATCGGAATACGGATTGAGGCCGAACGGTTACGTGCGGAGTAAGCCAGCATCACCGGTGCTTCGTAGCCCGGCACCAGACGTTTGTAAGAGTTGGTGGTCGGGTTGGTAAAGGCATTCAGGGCACGGGCGTGTTTGATGATCCCGCCGATGTAATAGAGCGCCATTTCTGACAGACCGGCATATTTATCCCCGGAGAACAGGTTAACGCCGTCTTTTGACAGAGACATATGGCAGTGCATACCGGAGCCGTTATCGCCGACCAGCGGTTTTGGCATAAAGGTTGCGGTTTTGCCGTAGCGGTGCGCCACATTCTGCACCACATATTTGTACATCTGGGTTTCGTCCGCTTTCAGCGTCATGGTATTGAAGCGGGTAGCGATTTCGTTCTGGCCGGCAGTACCGACTTCGTGGTGATGCGCTTCAACGACCAGCCCCATCTCTTCCATAACCAGACACATTTCAGAACGCAGATCCTGTGAGGAATCGACCGGCGGCAGCGGGAAGTAACCGCCTTTCACACGCGGACGGTGGCCTTTGTTGCCTTCCGGATAGGCGGTACCGGTGTTCCAGGCGGCTTCAATATCATTGATATGATAGTAAGCACCGGAGATATCCGCACCGAAACGGATGTCATCAAACAGGAAAAACTCAGGTTCAGGCCCGAACAGGACGGTATCCGCAATACCGCAGGTGCGCAGAAAATCTTCGGCACGTTTGGCGATAGAGCGCGGGTCACGGTCATAACCCTGCATGGTGTTCGGCTCTAACACATCACAGCGCAGAACCAGTGTCGGAACGTCAAAGAACGGGTCGATCAGGGCGGATTCCGCAATCGGCATCAGTACCATGTCAGATTCGTTGATGCCTTTCCAGCCGGCCATTGAGGAACCGTCAAACATTTTTCCGTCTTCGAAGAAATCTTCATCTACCTGATGAGCAGGGATCGACACATGCTGTTCCTTGCCTTTGGTATCGGTAAAGCGTAAGTCCACGAATTTAACGTTGTACTCTTCCATCATGGTCAATACATGTTCAACAGACATATTCAGATCTCCTGGTTTGGGATATTCCGTCAATCCTCTGGTGGTCACCCGGAGGGACACTGATTGCGGTTCTCACATTGCTTGACAGATATAAAGCGAAAAGCGTGCCAACTTTTTTAAAAGGGGCAAACCGCGTTACAGCAGCGGGTTACTTAAATAAGGATAGCGGAAATGGGGTAAGTTGCACCATATTGGTGCATTCCTGCGTTGACTTGCCGATCCGGGATGCACTGTTACGGTGCAATTAGATCAGTGTGCTTCTTTACCGGTCACAAACGCAAAAAAAGTATCTCTTTTATCCTGAATAGGTTTATGATATGCCCCTCTGAATTCGTCGCTGAGCGTGGTATGCGCCGCTGATTTTGTAAAAAAATGGCAGGATGAATTTTATCTCTATGTTTTATAATCATTTATTTTTTAAGTGAGATGTATCACACTTCTTTCACTTGCCTCAGAGAACGTGTAAAATACCACCAAACATCTACACCATAGATGGGCGTTGTTGAAAAGAATGCTATCTGTGACGTAATTCCCATCCATTAACGAAAACGGTACAAGTCTTTGTCTATCGAGAAATTAAGAAATATTGCCATCATCGCTCACGTTGACCATGGCAAGACCACGCTGGTCGATAAATTATTACAGCAGTCCGGTACGTTTGATGAGCGTTCAAAACCGGAAGAGCGTGTAATGGACTCCGGCGATCTGGAAAGAGAGCGCGGCATTACTATTCTTGCCAAAAATACCGCGATTACGTGGAACGACTATCACATCAACATCGTTGACACCCCGGGGCACGCCGATTTCGGTGGTGAAGTAGAACGTGTGATGTCCATGGTTGACAGCGTGCTGCTGCTGGTGGATGCGATGGACGGTCCGATGCCGCAGACCCGCTTTGTAACGCAGAAAGCGTTCGCAAACGGCCTGAAACCTATCGTCGTTATCAACAAAATTGACCGTCCGGGCGCACGTCCTGACTGGGTTATCGACCAGGTGTTTGACCTGTTTGACAACCTCGGCGCAACTGACGAGCAGCTCGACTTCCCGATCATTTACGCATCTGCGCTGAATGGTATCGCGGGCACCGATTATAACGATATGGCGGATGACATGACCCCGCTGTACGAAGCTATCGTTAAGTATGTTGAGCCGCCTCAGGTTGACCTCGACGGCCCGTTCCAGATGCAGATCTCCCAGCTCGATTACAACAACTATTTAGGTGTTATCGGGATTGGCCGCATCAAGCGCGGTAAAGTCAAACCAAACCAGCAGGTAACGATTATCGATGCGGAAGGTAAAACCCGCAACGCTAAAATCGGTAAAGTGCTGAGCCATTTAGGTCTGGATCGTATCGAATCTGAAATCGCGGAAGCCGGTGATATCATCGCACTGACCGGTCTGGGCGAACTGAATATCTCCGATACTATCTGTGACACCGGTTGTGTTGAGGCATTAACACCACTGGCCGTTGATGAACCAACCGTCAGCATGTATTTCTGCGTTAACACCTCTCCGTTCTGCGGTAAAGAAGGGAAATATGTCACTTCCCGTCAGATCCTTGACCGCCTGAAGAAAGAACTGGTTCACAACGTGGCACTGCGCGTTGAAGAAACTGAAGACCCGGATGCATTCCGTGTATCAGGCCGTGGTGAGCTGCACTTATCTGTTCTGATCGAAAACATGCGCCGTGAAGGTTTTGAGCTGGCGGTATCCCGTCCGCGCGTTATCTTCCGTACTATCGATGGCCGTAAACAAGAGCCGTTCGAGCAGGTGACTCTGGATATCGAAGAGCAGCATCAGGGTGATGTCATGCGCGCACTCGGTGAGCGTAAAGGCGAGCTGAGTAACATGATGCCGGATGGCAAAGGCCGCGTACGTCTGGATTACAGCATCCCGAGCCGTGGTCTGATCGGTTTCCGTACTGAATTCATGACCATGACTTCCGGTACCGGTTTACTGTATGCCACATTCAGTCACTATGATGATGTGAAACAGGGTGAAATCGGTCGCCGTCAGAACGGTGTGATGATTTCCAACGGTCAGGGTAAAGCAGTTGCTTATGCACTGTACAGCCTGCAGGATCGCGGTAAGCTGTTTGTCGGTCACGGTACTGAAGTGTATGAAGGCCAGCTGATCGGTATTCACTCACGTTCAAACGACCTGACAGTTAACTGCCTGACCGGTAAGAAACTGACCAACATGCGTGCGTCCGGTACAGATGAAGCGACCACACTGACTCCGTTTATCGAGAAAACCCTGGAACAGGCGTTAGAATTTATCGATGACGACGAATTAGTGGAAGTTACGCCGAAGTCTATCCGTCTGCGTAAACGCCACCTGACTGAAAACGACCGCAAACGCGCACACCGCAGCAAAGATTAATCTCTGCCGGTTGTTTTGATTCATGCCACTCAGGGCGCCTCCGGGCGCCCTGAGCTTTTTCTGTCTGCCGTTACATACAGGTCACAGGCTGATAACCGTGCGGAAATATGGGCGGGGATCGCAGTCCCGGATATTTTTTCTCACCGAAAACGGTTTTCACTCTGTTCAGGAAGAGAGTCTGCGGGTAGAGTAAAAATAATTCATCAACCCGGAGGGATGGTATGCTTTATATCTTTGACATGGGTAATGTCATTATTGATATTGATTTTAAACGTGTTTTATCAGTCTGGAGTAATCTGAGCGGCAAGCCGCTGTCTGAACTGAGCAGTGATTTTATTCACGGCGAAACCTTTAAACAGCATGAATGCGGCAAAATTTCCGATGTTGAATTTGCCGAAGCCATTAATGATGAGCTGGGAATGTCGCTGAGTTTCGATGAGTTTGCCGAAGGCTGGCAGGCTATCTTTATCTCTGTCCGCCCTGAAGTGATTGATATCATGAACAGGCTGCGTGAGCAGGGACACCGCGTGGTGGTACTCTCTAACACCAATCGTCTGCATCAGGATTACTGGCCGCAGCACTATCCGGAAATCGCCGCTTCCGCCGATTTTCTGTATCTTTCCCAGGATCTGGGGCTGCGCAAGCCGGACCCGGATATTTATCAGTATGTGCTTGAAACCGAAGAGTTTGAACCGCAGGACGTCGTGTTCTTCGATGATGTCCGTGAGAACGTGGATGCGGCAACCGAACTCGGTATCAAAGGCGTGTTTGTTACTGATCGCGATACTGTCTCCCGTTATTTTGCAGAATACGATTTTTCCGCAGAAGTGACTGAATAATTCAGATTTGATTGTTTTTTAAACGGATATGACATGATTGCATTAATACAGCGTGTGACCCGCGCGGATGTCCGGATCGCCGGGGAAGTTGCCGGTGAAATCGGGCCCGGATTGCTGGTTCTTCTGGGTGTTGAGCGGGATGATGACGAACAAAAATCAAAACGCCTGAGTGAAAAAGTGATGGGTTACCGCATTTTCAGTGATGCGGACGGAAAAATGAACCTGAATGTGGCGCAGTCCGGCGGTCAGCTGCTGGTGGTGTCACAGTTCACCTTAGCAGCGGAAACACAAAAAGGAATGCGTCCGGGATTTTCAAACGGCGCGGCACCGGAAAAAGCCAATGCCTTATATGAGCACTTTGTGGCACAGTGCCGGGCAGCAGGAATGGTGACGGAAACAGGCCGGTTTGCGGCAGACATGCAGGTCAGTCTGACAAACGATGGTCCGGTCACTTTCTGGCTGCAGGTATGATACAACAGTCTCAGGCCGGTCACCGGTTACCACTGACAGGAGAAAGTGCAATGTATCATTTACGGGTACCCAAAACCGAGCAGGAGCTGGAAAGCTATTTTCATTTCCGCTGGGCTATGCTGCGCAAACCGCTGAATCAGCCGCAGGGGTCGGAAAAGGATGGCTATGATACCTATGCACATCATCAGATGGTGGTGGATGAAACCGGGCAGCCTGTGGCTGTCGGCCGTTTGTATATCAATGCAGAAAATGAAGGCGCGATCCGCTTTCTGGCTGTTGATCCGCAGATGCAGGGACGCGGGTTCGGAACACTGATTGCACGCGCACTGGAGTCAGTGGCCCGTCAGGAGGGTGTAAAGCGGATTGTGTGCAGTGCCCGTGAGGAAGCGGTCGCATTTTTTGAAAAATCAGGTTTTGAAAACAGAGGACCGATTACAGGCCCGCAAACGACGCCTGTTCGTCATTTTTTTATGATTAAATCCGTTGAAACCCTCGATGCGATTCTGCATCGTCCCGACTGGTGTGCTGAGTTACAGAAAGCATGGTATGAAACCATCCCCCTGAGTGAAAAAATGGGGATTCGTATTACGCAGTATACCGGTCAGAAATTTATGACCACGATGCCGGAAGGCCCGAATCAGAATCTGCATCAGACAATTTTTGCCGGCAGCCAGTTTTCTATGGCGACACTGACAGGCTGGGGACTTATCTGGCTGCTGTTACAGGAGAACTCACTGGACGGCGATATCGTGCTGGTGGATGCCAACATCCGTTACCGCAAGGCAGTGGCAGGCAGACCGGAGGCGATTGCTTCCCGCGATAAACTGAGCGGCGATCTGGATCGTCTGGCACGCGGCAGTAAGGCGCGGATTAAGCTGGAAGTGACCGTCGGACAGGGCGATGAGGTCGGTGCGGTCTTTACCGGCACTTATATGGTGTTGCCCGTACAGAAACACAGCGCGGAGTAACGGGTAAAACAGCGCCTTACGGCGCTGTTAGCAGAATCTGTAAGATCCGGGATGCTCTGATAACAGGCAAAACGAAAAGACGCTGTAAACACATCCCTGTGCGCTCGGATCGCGCCATCCCTGGCGCTTACGCTTTTCGTTCGCTTGCCTGTTATCATCACGGCACATAATCCGCAGTGTTACCGATAAAGAAAAACAGCGCTCTGAGGCGCTGTTTCAGACCGTTGACTAACCCCGCTTTTCTATGCGGGGTTTTCTTTTATGAGCGACCGAAGGTCGCGATCGCGATATT
>DVQE01000031.1:0-40851 GCA_018239585.1 Pyrrhopyge papius papius | reverse complement strand
TGATTTTTAAGGTGCGGCTGTATTTTGACACAAAAAACCCCCAATAATCGGTTGTCCAACTATCGGGGGTCACTTCACAATGTGTATTGTCTGCGGTTTTTTTGTCATTTCTGACAATATTCCTTGAAAACAACGGTGGTTATCCCCCATATTTGCCATACAGGGTCTCTGCGGACAGTATATGCTGCTTATATGACCGGATCGCGTATAGCGCATGGTCATCTCACCGGATCTCAAGTAAAATGACCGGTATCCGCCAGGCACCAATAAAATTCAATCAGGAGATGGACATGTCATATCACGACAATCAGGATACTTTCGCACCCAACATGGCGCTGGTGCCGATGGTTATCGAGCAGACTTCACGCGGTGAACGCTCCTACGATATCTATTCCCGTTTATTAAAAGACCGTATTATCTTTTTAACCGGCCAGGTTGAAGATCATATGGCAAACCTGATCGTGGCACAGTTACTCTTCCTGGAAGCTGAGAACCCGGAAAAAGACATCAGTCTTTATATCAACTCACCGGGCGGCGTGATCACCGCCGGGATGTCTATTTATGACACCATGCAGTTTATCAAACCGCAGGTCAGCACTATCTGCGTAGGCCAGGCCTGCTCAATGGGTGCTTTCTTACTGACGGCAGGTGCGCCGGGCAAACGTTACTGTCTGCCGAACTCCCGGGTGATGATTCACCAGCCGCTGGGCGGCTATCAGGGACAAGCGACTGATATTGAAATTCATGCTCAGGAAATTCTGAAAGTAAAAGCGCGCATGAATGATTTATTAGCTCACCATACCGGTAAATCCGTTGAGGAAATTCAGCGTGATACCGAGCGTGACCGCTTCCTGTCCGCGAAAGAAGCACAGGAATACGGTCTGGTTGACCATATTTACACACACCGGTAAGTAACACCGGTACTGCCCGTATCCTGCCGGGCGGCAGGGTACTGCGGTGCTGTGACATTTTTTTGCAGCTCACAGGCGGTGAGCTGTTCTGATTAAGTGAGGTTTACTGATGACAGACAAACGCAAAGACGGTTCAGGAAAGCTGCTGTACTGCTCTTTCTGCGGAAAAAGTCAGCATGAGGTTAAGAAACTGATTGCCGGCCCGTCAGTGTATATCTGTGATGAATGCGTTGATTTATGCAACGATATTATCCGTGAAGAAATTAAAGATCTGATCCCGGCCCGTGGCAGTGAACGCAGTGAACTGCCGACGCCTCATGAAATTCGTCAGCACCTCGATGACTATGTCATTGGTCAGGAACTGGCTAAAAAAGTGCTGGCAGTCGCGGTATACAACCACTACAAACGTCTGCGCAACGGCGATAAAACCGCTGACGGCGTGGAACTGGGTAAAAGTAATATCCTGCTGATCGGCCCGACCGGCAGCGGTAAAACGCTGCTGGCTGAAACGCTGGCCCGCTACCTGGATGTGCCGTTCACCATGGCGGATGCCACCACACTGACCGAAGCCGGTTATGTCGGCGAGGACGTGGAAAACATCATTCAGAAGCTTTTACAGAAATGCGACTATGATGTGGAGAAAGCACAGCGCGGTATCGTCTATATTGATGAAATCGATAAAATCTCCCGTAAATCAGATAACCCGTCGATTACCCGTGATGTGTCCGGTGAAGGCGTTCAGCAGGCACTGCTGAAACTGGTTGAAGGCACGATTGCCGCTGTTCCGCCGCAGGGCGGGCGCAAACATCCGCAGCAGGAATTTTTACAGGTTGATACCTCGAAAATTCTGTTTATCTGCGGCGGGGCATTTGCCGGTCTGGATAAAGTGGTCGGTCAGCGTCTGAACACCCGTTCCGGTATCGGTTTCGGTGCGGAAGTGCGCGGCGAGAAAGACAAAGCGACAGAAGGCGAATTACTGGCTCAGGTTGAACCGGAAGATCTGATCAAATTTGGTCTGATCCCTGAATTTATCGGTCGTCTGCCTGTGGTGGCAACGCTCGGTGAGCTGAGTGAAGATGCGTTGATTCAGATCCTTCAGGAGCCGAAAAATGCGCTGACAAAACAGTATCAGGCGCTGTTCAGCATTGAAGATGTTGAACTGGAGTTCCGCCGTGAAGCACTGGTTGCCATTGCGAAAAAAGCAATGAACCGTAAAACCGGTGCCCGTGGTCTGCGTTCTATCGTTGAGGCTGCGCTGCTCAACACGATGTATGATTTACCGTCGATGGAAAATGTCGAAAAAGTGGTTATCGATGAGAACGTGATAACCAATCAGACCGAACCGATGCTGATTTACCGCAAACCGGAAGCTCAGGTTTCCGGCGAGTAACGGAAAGTTAGCGCAGTTGTTATCAGTATTAACCAAATGAGGGAATTTTCCCTCATTTTGCTTTTCTTACTAAATAAAGTGTTGAATGTGAGAAATGCATCCCCATATATTGATTATTCTATGGAGTGGAACCCGTGATAACGCGTTTCACGACGTTCCCAACAAGGCGTAAGCTAAACGAAGAGAGTGCTCTATGAATCCTGAGCGTGCTGAACGCATTGAAATCCCGGTACTGCCTTTGCGCGATGTGGTGGTCTACCCCCACATGGTTATTCCTTTATTTGTCGGGCGCGAAAAATCTATCCATTGTCTGGAAACAGCGATGGATATGGATAAAAAAGTGCTGCTGGTCGCACAAAAAGAAGCGTCAACGGATGAGCCGGGCGTCAATGATTTATTTTCCGTCGGGACAGTCGCGTCTGTATTACAGATGCTGAAACTGCCGGACGGTACCGTCAAAGTGCTGGTCGAAGGCCTGCAACGTGCGCATATCAAAACATTAAGTGACAACGGCGATTTCTTTTCTGCCCAGGCAGAGCTGATGGAATCCCCTGTTGTGGACGAGCGCGAGCAGGAAGTCCTGCTGCGTACGGCGATCAACCAGTTTGAAGGCTATATCAAACTGAATAAGAAGATCCCGCCGGAAGTCCTGACCTCCCTGCATAATATCGACGATGTCGCCAAACTGGCTGACACTATCGCTTCTCATATGACACTGAAATTACAGGACAAACAGTCTGTCCTGGAAATGTCAGATGTGGTTGAACGTCTCGAATATCTGATGGCGATGATGGAATCGGAAATCGACCTGTTACAGGTTGAGAAACGTATCCGTAACCGCGTCAAAAAGCAGATGGAAAAAAGCCAGCGCGAGTACTATCTCAATGAGCAGATGAAAGCTATCCAGAAAGAACTGGGTGAGATGGACGACGCGCCGGATGAAGCGGAAGCGCTGAAACGCAAAATCGAAGAAGCGCAGATGCCGAAAGAGGCGAAAGAAAAAGCTGAAGCGGAATTACAGAAACTGAAAATGATGTCCCCGATGTCTGCGGAAGCCACGGTTGTTCGCAGCTATATCGACTGGATGGTTCAGGTTCCGTGGGTTAAGCGCAGCAAGGTGAAAAAAGATCTGCTTAAAGCGCAGGAAATCCTCGACAGTGACCATTACGGCCTGGAGCGGGTGAAAGAGCGTATCCTTGAATATCTGGCGGTACAGAGCCGTGTCAGCAAAATCAAGGGACCTATCCTGTGTCTCGTCGGACCGCCGGGGGTAGGTAAAACCTCACTGGGGCAGTCTATTGCCCGTGCAACCGGCCGTAAATATGTCCGTATGGCGCTGGGCGGCGTGCGTGATGAAGCGGAAATCCGCGGTCACCGCCGTACTTACATCGGTTCTATGCCGGGTAAACTGATCCAGAAAATGGCAAAAGTCGGCGTGAAAAACCCGCTGTTCCTGCTGGATGAAATCGACAAAATGTCATCGGATATGCGCGGTGATCCGGCTTCCGCACTGCTTGAGGTGCTGGATCCGGAACAGAATATCGCGTTTAACGATCACTACCTGGAAGTGGATTACGATCTGTCCGATGTGATGTTTGTCGCGACATCCAACTCCATGAATATTCCGGCACCGCTGCTGGATCGTATGGAAGTGATCCGTCTGTCCGGTTACACGGAAGATGAGAAACTTAACATTGCCAAGCGTCACCTGCTGCCGAAGCAGATTGAACGCAACGCACTGAAGAAAACTGAGCTGCATATTGATGACAGCGCGATCCTCGGCATCATCCGTTATTACACCCGGGAAGCGGGCGTGCGCGGACTGGAGCGTGAAATCTCCAAACTGTGCCGTAAAGCGGTGAAACAGCTGTTGATGGATAAAACACTGAAACACATCGAGATTAATCAGGATAACCTGAAAGATTACCTCGGTGTGCAGAAAGTGGATTACGGTCGTGCTGATACTGAAAACCGCGTGGGCCAGGTGACCGGTCTGGCGTGGACTGAAGTCGGCGGTGATCTGCTGACCATCGAAACCGCAGCCGTTCCGGGTAAAGGAAAACTCTCCTACACCGGTTCACTGGGTGAAGTGATGCAGGAATCTATTCAGGCGGCGTTAACGGTGGTGCGTGCCCGTGCGGATAAATTAGGGATCAACAATGATTTCTATGAAAAGCGTGACATTCACGTCCACGTTCCGGAAGGTGCAACACCAAAAGACGGCCCGAGTGCCGGTACCGCAATGTGTACCGCACTGGTTTCCGCGCTGACCGGTAATCCGGTGCGGGCGGATGTGGCGATGACCGGGGAAATTACCCTGCGTGGTCTGGTGCTGCCAATCGGTGGTCTGAAAGAAAAACTGCTGGCAGCACATCGCGGCGGCATTAAGACTGTTCTGATTCCGGACGAAAACAGCCGTGATCTGGAAGAAATTCCGGATAACGTAAAAGCGGATCTGGATATTCATCCGGTTAAAACGATAGATGAAGTTCTTTCACTTGCCCTGGTTAATCCTGCTTTCGGTATGGAAGTGGTAAGTAAAAAAGCGTAGGAAATAGTGACCTGCGTCAAGAAGTTCAGATAAATAAAGGGCTGACAGGGACTTTAGGACTTGTCAGCCTTTTTTTGTCCCGCTAATTTAGCGAACATTCTTACGCAACATGCGAAGTCAGCAATCTTGCCAAGAGCGAAAAGGCTTGATATAACGGCTGTGGCTGTCAGGAACATACTTCGTAAATCCGGGCCGAAAATTCTGAAAGGGGATGATAATAGTGAATAAGTCACAATTGGTCGATAAAATTGCTGCAGACGCTAATATTTCTAAAGCTGCGGCTGGTCGCGCGTTAGATGCAATTATTGGTTCAGTAACCGATTCTCTGAAAGGCGGGGATGATGTGGCTCTGGTTGGTTTCGGTACTTTCACTGTTCGTGAGCGTGCAGCACGTACAGGCCGTAACCCGCAGACCGGTAAAGAGATCAAAATCGCCGCTGCGAAAGTCCCGGCTTTCCGTGCAGGTAAAGGTCTTAAAGACGCAGTAAACGGCTGAGTTTTTCCTCAGGCTCCGGGATATTTACCTGTCCCGGGCACGAAAACTGTATAAAGCCAGACAGGAAGCGCATCTGAATGATGCGCTTTTTTTTGTTTTAGGGCATAATTTCCCCTGACCTGATTTTTCTTTTACCAAAGCGGAGTTTGGATTTCTTATGATGGAAAACCTGCGCACAGCGGCGAACAACCCTGTGATTAAAATTGTCTTCGCCATCATTATCCTGTCATTTATTCTGACAGGTGTGGGTGGTTACCTCGTCAGCGGTTCTAACTATGCTGCCAAAGTGAACGATACAGAAATATCGGTCCAGCAGTTAGAGCGCGCCTTCCAGGAAGAGCGTAACCGCCAGCAGGCTCAGCTCGGTGACCTGTTCTCGCAGTTAGTCAGTACAGAACAGGGTGTTAAACAGATCCGTTCTCAGGCACTGAACCAGATGATTGATACCATTCTGCTGGAACAGTACGCTCAAAAATTAGGTATCACTGTCAGCGATGAGCAGATCATTAACGCCATTCGTCAGGAACCTGATTTCAGGGTTAACGGTCAGTTCAGCCAGGACGCTTACGGCACATTCCTGTCCCGTAACGGTATCACCGGTGACGCTTATGCCGCCTACCTGCGCAAGCAGATGATTCAGGCGCAGCTTGTTCAGCCGTTTGTCCGTGATTCGTTTGTGCTGGATTCCGAAGTGACCGACGCGGCAGCGATTATACTCCAGTCACGGACTATCCGTACCGCGACACTGGATCTGGCGTCCGCTCAGGCAAAACAGACGGCAACCGATGAAGAGTTACAGGCTTATTACGCGAAGAATAAAAACAATTTCATCGCGCCGCAGGCGTTAAAAATCAGTTTTGTTGAGCTGGATGCCGCGAATATTCAGGACAACACTGAGGTCACTGAAGAGCAGATTCAGGACTACTACGATAAAAATACTCCGCGTTTTACCGTGCCGGCTAAAGGCGAATACAGCCAGATCACCCTGGCCACGGAAGATGATGCCAAAGCGGTACTGAATGAACTGAAAAACGGGGCGGATTTCAAAACCCTGGCGAAAGAAAAATCCACCGACAAACTGACAGCCCGTAACGGTGGTGTGATCGGCTGGATGGAAGACGCTGCGCTTGTCCCTGAAATCAAAGGTGCCGGGCTGACAGCTGCCGGTCAGCTTTCAGACGTTCTGAAAGTGGATAATGGCTACGCGATTTTCCGTCTGGATGTGTATGAGCCGGAAACCGTCAAACCACTGGCGGATGTGAAAGAAGAAGCCACCCGTCTGGCCAAAGGCGAAGCAGCCAGCAAAGCGTTCTTTGATCTCCAGCAGAAAGCCAGTGAAGCTGCTGCCAACGATAACGAATCCCTGATGGGGGTTGAGCAGGCAACCGGTGTTAAAGCCGTTCAGACTGACTGGTTCGCCCTCGGCAGCCTGCCGGATGCTGTCAACTATCCGGAAGTGTTAAAAGCATTAACAGAAAATAAACTGTTTGATGAGAAAGGGCCGTCCGGCGATAACTCGGATATCATCACCGTTTCCGGTGACCGTGCCTTTGTGATCCGTGTTGATGAGTACCGCCCGGAAGCAGTGGAATCCTTTGATAAAGTGAAATCAGACATTGATGCACTGGTGAAACGTAACAAAGCTGAAGCCGCGCTGAATGCGGAAGCGGAGAAACTGCTGGCGGCATTGAAAGAAGGTAAAGGGGATGCGGCGTTAACAGAGGCCGGTGTGAAATTCGGTGCGGAACAGACTGTTCAGCGCCTGAATCCGTCAGACCCGGTGATCAATGCTGCCTTTACCCAGCCGCATCCGGCAGACGGTAAACCGACCTACAGCCGCACGATTGACGGTAAAGGCAACATTGTTCTGGTTCAGCTTGATAAAGTGACAGCCGGTGTTGCTACAGATAAAGAAAAAGCGGAGTTGTATGACGTACTGCGTCAGCAGATGGCCGCCACTGACCTGGAATCATTACTGCTGAACCTGCGTGCTAACGCAGATATTGATGTGAGAAATATGGACTAAAATTTTTCGATCTGTGCCGAAAAATAAAATGTCGTTTTACATCCCCTGAAAGGCTGCGTTCGCAGCCTTTCGCATTTCTGTTCTGAAAATCCCCCGGCAGAAAAAATTTTTGCGACACTCCGTTTCGTGCTAAACACAAAAGGAGAAATAGCATGAAAACAAAATGGACATCTGCATTATTATTAACTTCTGCACTGTTAACCGGTGGTTTTTTCAGTACATCCGCACTGGCTCAGGCGGCACAACCGGCCGAAAGTACACAGGTTCAGCCGTCTGTCTCACAGGAAAACCGTATCAGTATTAATACCGCGACAGCGGAAGAGCTGGCACGGGAACTGAGTGGTGTCGGGCCGAAAAAAGCACAGCGGATTGTGGAGTACCGCACGGAAAACGGGCCATTTACTTCTGCAGAACAACTGAAGGATGTATATGGTATTGGTGAACGTATTTTTACGATGAACAGTGATAAAATAGCATTGTAATATCAGCAGAGGCTGATTTCCCTTCCCCGGGCTGACGGGGAAGGGAATACCGGAAACAGAAGTAAAGGGAGAGATATTATGAGCACCACAATTAAAGTGATTGGCTACCATATTGATGCCTTCGGACATGTTAACAATGCGCGTTATCTGGAGTTTCTGGAGGCCGCCCGCTGGGACTGGCTGGAAAGCTACGATGCTTACCGCTGGTTTAAACAGATGGATATCGCCGTGGTGGTGGTGAATATCAATATTAACTACCGGCTGCCGGTGTATGTGGGAGAGCGGCTGGTGATAGACAACTATTTACAGCACGCGGGGCAGAAAAGCGGTATTCTCAAACAGATTATTACCCGTCAGGAAGATAAGCAGGTTGTGGCGGATGCGGAAGTGACCTTTGTCTTTGTGAATATGAAAACCGGTAAAGCGATCCCGATTGAAGGAGAAATCCGCGATAAATTTGAGTTGCTGGCGGCACCGAAAGAAAGTTGATCACCGTCAGTACAGAAAAACGCCCGGCAGGGTGCCGGGCGTAACAGGTGCTTATTGCAGGCCGGTGATTTTTTTCATGGCGGCCATAACAGCGCTGCGGTCAGCAAGATAGTTGTCCAGCCCGTTGCGGCGCAGATGGCAGGCCGCGCATTCCCCGCAGCCATCCCCCTGAATACCGTTATAGCAGGTCAGTGTTTCTGTGCGGACGGTATCCAGCTGTCCGTAATAATCAGCCAGCGCCCAGGTCTGTGCTTTATCCAGCCACATCAGCGGGGTTTCAAAGCGGATATCACGGGCAAGACCGGCGTTAACCGCGTTGTTCAGTGCTTTGACAAACTCGTCCCGGCAATCCGGATAACCGGAAAAATCAGTTTCACAGACACCGGTGATAATCGCTTCGGCATTGACCTGATAGGCATAAATCGCCGTCAGAGTGAGAAACAGGATATTACGGCCGGGGACAAAGGTATTCGGGATATCACTTTGTTCACTTTCACTGAATCCCGGAACCGGAATGTTATCACGGGTCAGACTGCTGACCGCCAGTTCATTCAGCAGAGAGACATCCAGCACCTTATGTGCCGCCGCACCCAGTTGCAGACTGAGTTTACGGGCGACATCTATTTCCTGACTATGGCGCTGTCCGTAATCAAACGTCACACAATGCACTTCATCATAGTTACGGAGTGCCTGAATCAGGCAGGTTGTGGAGTCCTGCCCGCCACTGAATACGACCACAGCACGTTTCATCGCTAAACCTCATTATAAAAAGATAAGGTTTATGGTAACGGCTGCATCACCATTTGGGTAGTGTTGCCTGTGCGTCAGTCAGATCACCGATATTGTCCGCCACCCACTGCGGGTTGTAATAGGTGTCCGGATAGCGTTCGCCGCTGTCGCAAATCAGTGTCACAATGGAACCGCTCTGTTGCTGTTCATGCATCTGCTTTGCCAGTTGCAGGGCACCCCAGACATTGGTGCCGGTGGAGGCTCCGGTACGGCGGCCGAGTAGTTTTTCCAGCCAGTAAAGGGTGGCGATACTGCACTGGTCACTGACTTTGATCACATCATCAATGACGCCCGGGATAAAGGACGGTTCCGCACGCGGACGACCGATACCCTCAATCTTACTGCCGGTATCGCAGCGCAGATGTGAGCATTTCTGATGATAGCAGTCATGAAAAACGGAGTTTTCAGGATCAACAACAACCAGTTTTGTGTCATGCCCCTGGTAGCGGATAAACCGGCCGAGGGTGGCTGACGTACCGCCGGTGCCCGCACTCATCACAATGTAACGCGGCACCGGATGGGCTTCCCGCGACATCTGACGGTAAATACTTTCGGCGATATTGTTGTTGCCGCGCCAGTCAGTGGCACGCTCGGCATAGGTAAACTGATCCATATAGTGTCCGCCGGTTTCGCGGGCCAGACGCTCGGATTCCGCGTAAATCTGTGCGCTGCTGTCCACAAAGTGGCACTGTCCGCCGTAGAACTCAATTTGTTCAATTTTGCGGCGTGCGGTACAGCGCGGCATCACGGCGATAAACGGCAGGCCGAGAAGACGGGCGAAGTAAGCTTCCGAGACAGCGGTGCTGCCGGAAGACGCTTCAATCACCGGCGTGCCTTCACGGATCCAGCCGTTACACAGGCCGTACAGGAAAAGCGAACGCGCCAGGCGGTGTTTCAGACTGCCGGTCGGATGAGTACTTTCATCTTTGAGATATAATGAAACCCCCGGGTAAACGGGTAACTCCAGCGGGATCAGGTGGGTGTCGGCACTGCGCTGATAATCGGCCTGAATGGCATTAATGGCGGATGTTGTCCATTGGGTTGTCATGTAGTATCTCCTCACGGTCTGTTGATGCATCTTAGCAATTCTGTGAGAGAAAAGGCTTTTTCTATTTTCTGTATCATGCATGATATGGAGAAATTTATTCTCTCTGGTGGCGATATGTTAGATAAAACAGACCGTAAATTGTTACAACTCTTGCAGGAAGATGCGTCATTATCACTGAATACTCTGTCCGAAGCAGTGAACCTGACATCCACACCCTGCTGGAAACGGCTGAAACGGCTGGAGGATGAAGGGTATATCCGCAAACGTGTGGCGCTGCTGGATCCGGAAAAACTCGGGCTGGGACTGACCGTGATCGTCATGATCAAGACACAGCACCACAGCAGCGAGTGGTATACTCAGTTTGTGGAATTTGTGCAGCAGATGCCTGATGTGGTGGAATTTTACCGGATGGCCGGGGAATTTGATTACATGTTGCAGGTCGAAGTGGTGGACATGAAATGTTTCGATCATTTCTACAAAAAACTGGTTAACGGTGTGCCCGGTTTAATTGATGTGACTTCCAATTTTGCGATGGAGCGCATAAAGTACACCACCGCGTTGCCGATTCCGGAAAAATGCAAAGCGGACTGATTATTAACCTGAGATTTAACCTGAGATGTTATACGGGATCCTGTGAGATTATTTGCCCAATTAAAATGGTATTTCCTCAGTGAATGGCGGCGCTATACCGGTGCGGTCACTTTTCTGATCATTATCGCGGTGTTACAGATCCTGCCGCCGCGCTTTGTCGGCATCATTGTTGACGGCGTGACCAAAGAGACGATGACCACCTCAGCGTTGTGGGGCTGGGTCGGTGTGATGCTGCTTATCGCGCTGGTGATTTATATCCTGCGCTATATCTGGCGGGTCTGGTTATTCGGTGCCTCCTACAAGCTGGCGGTGCGTCTGCGGCAGGATTTTTATCAGCAGTTCAGCCGCCAGTCACCGGCCTTTTATCATCGTTACCGGACCGGTGACCTGATCGCCCGCAGTACCAATGACGTGGACAAAGTGGTGTTTGCCGCCGGCGAGGGCGTGCTGACGCTGGTGGATTCTTTTGTCATGGGGCTGGCGGTGCTGCTGACGATGAGTATTGAGATCAGCTGGCAGCTGACTCTGCTTTCCCTGCTGCCGATGCCGCTGATGGCTCTGGCGATCAAACGTTACGGGCAGCAGCTGCATCAGCGTTTTAAAACAGCGCAGGGCGCTTTCTCCTCTCTCAATAACCACGCACAGGAAAGTCTCAGCAGTATCCGGATGATTAAAGCCTTTGGCCTGGAAGATCACCAGTCTTCCCGGTTTGAATCCGTTGCGGCAGAAGCCGGACGCAAAAATATGCATGTGGCACAGATAGATGCCCGTTTCGACCCGACCATTATCATGGCGATCGGGATGTCAAACCTGCTCGCGGTTGCCGGCGGCAGCTGGATGGTGATGCAGGGCACACTGACACTCGGCGGGCTGACCAGCTTTATTATGTATCTCGGGCTGATGATCTGGCCGATGCTGGCATTAGCCTGGATGTTTAACATTGTCGAGCGCGGCAGCGCGGCCTACAGCCGGATCCAATCCCTTCTGGAAACCCCGCCGGTACTGGCGGATGGTACTGAATCCCCGCAACCGGGGCGCGGGGAGCTGTCAGTGGCAGTGGATAAATTCTGTTATCCGGAAAGCCGCCGGGCGGTTCTGCATGATATCCGTTTTACCCTCAGACCGGGCCAGCTGCTCGGGTTGTGCGGCCCGACCGGCTGCGGAAAATCCACGCTGCTGGCACTGATCCAGCGTCATTATGATGTGACAGCGGGAAATATCTGTTTTCAGGGCAAACCGCTGCCGGCACTGACATTCGACGGCTGGCATGCCCGGCTGGCGGTGGTGAATCAGACGCCGTTTCTGTTCTCCGATACTATCGCCAACAATATTGCGCTGGGGCGGCCCGGGGCGACACAGGACGAAATTGAACACGCGGCCCGGCTCGCCAGTGTCCATGATGATATTGAACGATTGCCGCTCGGTTATGAAACTCAGGCCGGTGAGCGGGGTGTGATGTTGTCCGGTGGGCAAAAACAGCGGATATCCATTGCCCGCGCTTTGCTGATGGATGCGGAAATCCTGATCCTCGATGATGCCCTTTCCGCGGTGGACGGGCAGACCGAATACCGGATACTGCAAAATCTGCGGCAATGGGGCGAAGGACGCACGGTCATTATCAGTGCGCACCGGCTTTCCGCACTGACAGAGGCAGATAATATTCTTGTTCTGCAACAGGGCGGTATCAGTGCTCAGGGGCGTCATCAGGAACTGATTAATCAGAACGGATGGTATCGCGAAATGTATCATTATCAGCAGTTAGAGGCCGCGCTCGATGAGTGAACAGATCCGCCCTGAAGCGGCAAAAAACCTGTGGCCGTCGCTGAAACGCCTGCTCGGATACGGCCGTAACTACCGCCGCCCGATGGCTGCTGCCATTGTGATGCTGTGGCTGACAGCCATTGCAGAAGTTGCCGCACCTGTTCTGGTCAGTTATTTCATTGATAATATGGTGGCGAAAAACCAGATTGTTCTGTCCGTGACACTATGGCTGGTGGCCGGGTTTATCGCTTTACAGATTGCTGCCTCGCTGCTGCACTATTTCCAGCTGATCTTTTTCAATCAGGCGGCTGTCGGTGTGGTACAGACACTGCGGGCCGATGTGATGGATGCCGCACTGCGTCAGCCGCTGAGTGCCTTTGATACTCAGCCGGTCGGGCAGTTGATCTCCCGTGTTACCAATGACACCGAGATGATCAAAGACCTGTTTGTTAACGTGTTGCCGACACTGTTCCGCAGCGTGGCGCTGATTGTGGTGATGCTGATCGCCATGTACTCGCTGGAGTGGCGGATGGCGCTGGTGGCAACCGCCATGTTCCCGGCGGTGATGCTGGTGATGTGGATCTATCAGCGGCTGAGTACGCCGATTGTGCGCCGGGTGCGCAGCTATCTGGCGGATATTAATGATGGTTTCCATGAAATTATCAGCGGCATGACGGTGATTCAGCAGTTTCGCCAGCAGGCGCGTTTCGGAGAGCGGATGTTTGCCGCCAACCGCCGCCACTATGAGGTCAGAATGGCGGCACTGCGGCTGGACGGCATTTTGCTGCGCCCGCTGCTGAGCCTGTTTTCAGCAGCGATCCTTTGCGGCCTGATGCTGCTGTTCGGGATCGGGGGCAGCGGTGTTATCGGCGTCGGGGTGCTGTACGCCTTTATCACCTACCTCGGGCGGCTGAATGAACCACTGATCACGCTGACATCCCAGCAGTCTGTTTTACAGCAGGCAGTGATTTCCGGTGAGCGTGTTTTTGAGCTGATGGACAGCCCGCAGCAGAAATACGGGGCGGATGATCAGCCGCTGACCGGCGGCAGTATCCGTGTATCACACCTGACATTTGCCTATCAGCCGGGAAAACCGGTGCTGCGCGATATCAGCATTGATGTGGCGGAGCACAGTTTTGTCGCCTTTGTCGGGCACACCGGCAGCGGGAAAAGCACACTGGCAAACCTGCTGATGGGCTACTATCCGTGGCAGGCCGGGGAAATCAGCCTCGGCGGACGTCCGCTGGAACAATTCTCACACAGAGCGCTGCGACAGGGCATTGCAATGGTGCAGCAGGACCCGGTCATTATGGCCGCGTCCTTCCGCGACAATATCACCCTCGGACGGGATATTGATGATGAGCGTATTCACCGGGTGCTGGAGATGGTTCAGCTGAGTGAACATGTATCACAGCTTGAATACGGCCTGGATACTGAACTGGGCGAGCAGGGTAACACCTTGTCTGACGGGCAGAAACAGCTGCTGGCCATGGCACGGGTGCTGGTGCAGACCCCGAAAATCCTGATCCTGGATGAAGCAACTGCAAATATCGATTCCGGCACCGAGCAGGCGATTCAGAAAGCCTTACAGCTGATCCGCCGTGAAACCACACTGGTGGTGATTGCACACCGGCTGTCCACGATTGTTGATGCGGATACCATTTATGTGCTTAACCGCGGCGAAATGGCGGAATACGGCTCTCACCGGGCGTTACTGGCAGAGAAGGGTCGCTACTACCAGATGTATCAGCTGCAGCAGGTCGGGGAATCACTGAATGCCCCGGAAGAGAACGCTGCCCCTGCACTATAATTGTGAGATCGTTCACATAAACAGGTGCATGGTGCTGTAAAAAAGTGCAATCCCCGCATCACCGGAAAAGGTGTCTGATGAATCAGACACCTTTTTTATTTCTATCACGTTGTTATCAATAGATTTAATTTCTATTCTGTATGTTGGCATCACTTTTGCAATTTATCCGCAGGACACCAGCAACCTGAAGCGGAGAATGCGATGAAAATGATAATGGCCATCATCAAGCCTTTTAAACTTAATGACGTCAGAGATGCGCTGAACGAAGAAGGTATTCAGGGATTAACCGTACTGGAAGTGCGGGGAGCGGGCAGACAGAAGGGGCATACTGAGCTGTACCGGGGGGAAGAGTACAGCACGGATTTTCTGCCGAAGACACAGATTAATATTGTTGTGCCTGATGATTCCCTTGATCGCATTATTGAGGCAATTTGCCGCTCGGCATACACGGGTAGTATCGGTGACGGGAAAATATTTGTTTCAGACATTATACAGGCGGTGCGGATCCGTACCGGTGAACAAAATGATGAAGCTATTTAAACCGCACGGAGAGACTCAGATGATGAAACGAAAAATGATCCTGCCTGTTGTGATGTCTTCCGTGCTGCCGCTCCCGGCCTTCAGTGCAACGGAAGGAATGGATCGCGCGGATAATGGTTTTATGCTGATTTGCGCCGCACTGGTGTATTTTATGACACTTCCCGGTATCGCATTGTTTTACGGCGGACTGGTACGGCGTGAGAATGTGCTGTCAGTCATGACACAGGTGATTGTCAGTTTCGCACTGGTACTGCTGTTATGGATTTTTTACGGTTACAGCCTGGCATTTTCTGACGGAAATGGTGTGATTGGCGGCTTGTCGAATGCATTTCTCAGCGGGATAACGCCTGTCAGTAACAGCGGCAGCATCAGCCAGCTGACGCACGTTATTTTCCAGGGTTCATTTGCGGCGATTACTGTTGCGCTTATCACCGGTGCGCTGGCGGAGCGGATAAAATTTACGGCTTTTCTGCTGTTTACCGTTATCTGGTTCTCTCTGGCTTATGTGCCAATGGCGCATATGGTCTGGGGCGGCGGTTGGCTGGCGGAAGATGGCGCACTGGATTTTGCCGGGGGAACCGTGGTGCATATTAACGCGGCGGTTGCCGGGTTAGTTGGTGCTTACATATTAGGAGCGCGCCTGTTACCGGGCAAAACAGCCACCAAACCGCACAGTCTGCCGATGGTCTTTACCGGTACGGCTATCCTCTATATAGGCTGGTTCGGGTTTAATGCCGGATCTGCGGGAAAACCGGATGGTATTGCGGCGCTGGCTTTTCTGAATACGGTGATTGCGGTAGCAGCGGGGGTGCTGGCGTGGGTGATTGCAGAGTGGTGCATGCGGGGTAAGCCCTCACTTCTCGGTGCATGTTCCGGTTGTATCGGCGGTCTGGTCGGTATCACCCCGGCAGCCGGTACAGTGGGCGTTGCGGGAGCTATTGTCATCGGTCTGGTCAGCGGTCTTGCCGGTTACTGGGGTGTCACCGCACTGAAACGCCGCCTGAAAGCCGATGATGTCTGTGATGTCTTTGGGATCCACGGGGTTTGCGGCATCGCGGGCTGTCTGCTGACAGGGGTTTTTACTGCGTCTGCGCTCGGTGGTACCGGTTACGCGGAAGGTGTCACTATGCTGCATCAGGTATGGATTCAGGCGGAAAGTATCCTGGTGACTGTGCTCTGGAGCGGAGTGATTACTTACATCGCATTCAAATGCGCGGCACTGACAACCGGTGTACGCTGCACAGAAGAAGACGAGATCAACGGGCTGGATATCAGCACGCACGGCGAACAGGCCTATAACCGGTCATAAGCCGCAAAAAAGTAAGCCCCCGCTCACAACTGTGCAGCGGGGGCTTTTTTTATTGTGGTCAGCGGGATATTTATTTCTCCCGTAAGCGCAGAACACCCTCCTGCACCGTAGAAGCAACCAGCACACCGGCCTGATTATAGAAGTGACCACGGACAAATCCGCGTCCGCCGGACGCTGTCGGGCTTTCCACCGCATACAGCAGCCATTCATCCAGCCGGAACGGGCGGTGATACCACATGGAATGATCGATAGTGGCAATCTGAATTTCCGGCTGCATAAAGCCGTAGCCGTGCGGCTGGAGAGCGGTCGGCAGGAAATTGTAGTCAGAAGCATAACTGAGCAGATACTGATGCAGCGCCTGATCATCCGGCATTGCGCCGTTGGTTTTCAGCCAGGTATAGCGCACCGGTGGATTTTCCGGGTTCTGAAACGGGCTGTAAAACCGCACCGGCCGCCATTCAATGGCCTGTTCCCGCAGGAACAGCGCCTGCATTTTCGGCGGCAGGTTCGCGGCAATCTTGCGGGCGATATCGGTTTCAGAGGCGAGTCCGTCAGGGCCGGGAACATCCGGCATGGTATTCTGATGCTCAAAACTGCTCTCTTCCCCCTGGAAAGAGGCGGTCATATAGAAAATCGGTTTTCCGTTCTGAATAGCGCTGACACGGCGGGCACTGAAACTCTTGCCGTCACGCAGATTTTCCACATCATAAATAATGGGTTTATGGCTGTCGCCCGGGCGCAGAAAATAGCTGTGAAATGAATGAACGCGGCGATCAGCAGGAACGGTTTGTCCCGCTGCATACAGTGCCTGTCCGGCAACTTGTCCGCCAAAGACCTGTGGCAGGCCGAGATCTTCACTTTGCCCCCGGAATAACCCGTCTTCGAGTTTTTCGAGTGCCATCAGGTTTATCAGGTTTTCTAATGCCAGGCTCATGGTTACCCTTATTAAGTATTTCAGCAGGAACCGGTCATTCTAATCGCTGTCAGTGCAATTGAAAAATGATAAACCGCCGTTATGTGCGGTTCCCGGCCGGCAGAGGTCTGTTGTTGTGTCAGTGGTGTGTAAAAATACAGCGGTCAGCGCCGGTTGCCTTGCTATTTCAGTGCTGATCCCGGATAATGACACCGCCTCATTATTGAGGGTTCCTATGGGGGCTTTGTTGGTTCTCCCGCAACATGAACTTGTTAACTCGGTCAGGTCCGGAAGGAAGCAGCCATAGCAGGGGAATTGTGTGCCGGGATGTCGCTGGCAAGGCCCCCACCCATTTCAGTTGTACCCGCCTTTGTGATTATCCCGTTCCTGATTCTGAACCTCCCTGTCTGAACAGACGATATCTTCTGATATTCATCCGGCGCATATTGTTCATATATTCATGATTTAACGTTATCTCTGTCCGCACAAACCAGAGCATTCAGCAGATAACATCAGATAAAAGGATACAGCAATATGTGTAAAATTTGTTTTATGCTGTCAGTATAAAAGAATGAGTTTCACATAAAACAGCATGTTCAGATAAAAATTTTATTTTTGATTTAACACATCATAGTGGTAAATAGTGAAAATGTAATTTTCTGTACAGCAGGTGTATTAATAAATACGTATCGGAATTTAATAACCTGGTGAGTGAAAAAAAACATAAAATATATGCTTTTGTTATAAATTATATCTGTAACGTAATATAGGTAAAGAATAGCAGGATAAATAGCGGGCATGATCAAAAGCCAAAGTCAGCCAGCTGTGCCTTTGGCCCGGGATCACTAAAAATAAGACTATTGCCTGAAAGAGAGGCAGTTACAGCAGACTGAATTAACGGACAAACTTCCAGACAGATGCCGGGATTTTGTCATACAGTTTATTCATGGTTAATTCAGCCAGACGATGATCAGCCGCTGAATAAAAAACCTCCAGCTCGTCATCAGTCAGTTCATATTTGTTCTTCTCAATGACACGTTCCAGTGTTTCAATCGAAGTGCACTTACGTAAGCGCATGAGATAGTCCAGTTTAGTCATCATATGTTATCTTCTTGCTGAGTTGTTAGTACGCAATATACTGATATATAAGTCTGTATTCCGTTAGTGGACAAGATGCCCCTCGCTGGTCAGCATGCTGCTTACCAGTGATGCCATCTTCTTCCATTCCTCAACCTCATTAAATGAAACTTCCATCTGACCAAACAGCGCGTAAGTTTCATCGATGTATTCATCGACAAATGAGATGAGGTCCTTATTTTGTGTATGTTTTATCTTAAAACTCCAGGTTACGTCAGCAATGTAACCTAATAATTCGTTAAGTTTTAAGTTTGAATCTGAGGCTAAATCATTAACCCAATAATTATTGCTTCTGATGAGCGTTTGCGTGCCTTCACGGCAAAGTTCATCGCACAGATACTTCAATACCGCAATATCGTAATTTCGTGGAGAATACTCGTCCATAATCACCTCCTGAATGTAACCGGGAATGATAAGGCGCTGAAAAACGTTAAATTATAATTAACACATGAGTAAGGTATTACGTTATCGATGTCGGTATATTATATATAGCATCAGCCTTTAATTATAAATAAAGGTAACGTAAAGATCCGTTCAGCACAAGCGGATAACCAGACGCTGATTACGTGTTAATCTGTTTCAGTCAGTGAACGTGATGTTCCGGAAAAAGATGTGGATAAAAAGGTCTGAGTTAACCCTGCTGGTAATATAACACTATTTCGGCTCTTGTCACTAGCCAAAATACAAAAAAAATAAATTTAAATACAGAATAAATGCGTGGATACACAGTCTGTAATTACTCATCTGTTTAAATTTACTGAATTTTTATGAGGAAGGACAGGTGATGAATGATAACGTGTTATGACAAAACCTTACATTTGTGAAAAGTGATAATTTACACTCATCTATTGTTTATTTAAGTTTTTTTTACTCAAATTTAAAAATATTCGTCATGTCAAAAAAATAAAAAAGGTCACTAATGTGACCTTTTTATGTTTAAGCAGGATTAAAATCCGTCAGGACTATCACTTTTCTGCGTGACCGCATGAGCATGCTCAATATCGTCACTCTTCTTACTGAAGCGACGGCGGATAACCACATAGAAGACCGGCACGAAGAAGATAGCCAGTGAGGTCGCGGCGATCATACCACCGAATACCCCGGTACCAACGGCGTTCTGTGCACCGGAACCGGCACCGTTACTCAGGACTAATGGTATAACCCCGAGCATGAAGGCCAGTGATGTCATCAGGATAGGACGCAGACGCATCTTAACGGCTTCCAGTGTTGCTTCAATCAGCCCTTTACCTTCTTTCTCCATCAGGTCTTTGGCGAATTCCACAATCAGGATGGCGTTCTTCGCCGACAGCCCGATGGTTGTCAGCAGACCGACCTTGAAGTACACGTCGTTATCCAGCCCGCGTGCGTGGGTCAGTAACAGTGCGCCGATAACCCCGAGCGGAACCACCAGCATAACAGAGAACGGAACCGACCAGCTCTCATACAGGGCCGCCAGACAGAGGAAGACCACAATCAGAGAGATGGTATACAGCGCCGGGGCCTGGTTACCGGACAGTTTTTCCTGGTAAGACATACCTGTCCATTCAACACCAAAGCCCTGCGGTAGTTCTTTCGCCATGCTTTCCATCAGTGCCATCGCATCACCACTACTTTTACCCGGTGCGGCGCTGCCCTGAATCTGCATAGCCGGAATACCGTTATAACGTTCAAGGCGCGGTGAACCGAAGGTCCACGGATCCTTTTGCGTATCGATAAAGGCAGAGAATGGTACCATCTGACCCTGATTATTGCGGACATACTGCTCAGCAATATTTTTCGGCTGCATACGGAACGGGGCATCAGCCTGTACGTACACTTTCTTCACACGGCCGCGGTCGATAAAGTCGTTGACGTAGCTGCCGCCGAACATGGTGCTCAGCGCGGCGTTAATGGTTTGGATATCAACCCCTAATGCCTCTGCTTTCTGCTGATCGACATGGATATGATACTGTGAGGTATCTTCCATCCCGTTCGGACGCACCTGCACCAGCATATCCGGATGCTCGCCTGCCATCTTCAGTAACTGGTTACGGGCAGCGGTCAGTGCTTCGTGACCCTGGTTGGCGTTATCCATCAGTTCGAGATCGAAGCCGCTGGATGAACCCAGTTCCACAATCGGCGGAATGTTAACCGCGAAGATCATGGCTGAGGTATCGGTAAAGAAGTGCTGGTTGGCGCGTGCAACAACCGCTTCCACCTTATCTTCTTTCGCCTTACGTTCATCCCAGTTTTTCAGAACGATAAACGCCAGACCCATATTCTGTCCCTGACCCGCAAAGCCGAAGCCGTTAACGGTAAAGACAGATTCAACCACGTCTTTTTCATTTTCCAGATAGTACTTACTGACACCATCAAGAACAATCTGGGTTTGTTCCTGTGTGGAGCCCGGAGATAACTGAACCATCGTCAGCAGTACGCCCTGGTCCTCTTCAGGCAGGAACGATGTCGGCAGACGGGTAAACATGAAGATCATGCCTGCAACCAGCAGCACATAGAGCAGCAGGTAACGCCCGGTCCCGCGCAGCATACGGCCCACACTGTTGGTGTAGTGGTTGGTCTGCTTCTCAAACATACGGTTAAACCAGCCGAAGAACCCGGTTTGTGTGCCGTGGCTGCCTTTGGTGATTGGTTTAAGCATAGTGGCACACAGTGCCGGTGTCAGGATCAGTGCCACGAAGACGGATAATATCATCGCGGAAACAATGGTAATCGAGAACTGACGGTAGATTGCCCCGGTTGACCCGCCGAAGAAGGCCATCGGAATAAATACCGCTGATAACACCATGGCGATACCGACCAGGGCGCTCTGGATCTGAACCATCGACACTTTTGTGGCTTCTTTCGGCGGCAGGCCGGTCTCCTGCATAACACGCTCGACGTTTTCCACCACCACGATGGCGTCATCCACCAGAAGACCGATTGCCAGTACCATCGCAAACATCGTCAGGGTATTGATCGAATACCCGAAGGCGGCGAGGGTGGCAAAGGTCCCCAGCAGTACCACCGGTACGGCGATTGTCGGGATCAGCGTTGCACGGAAGTTTTGCAGGAACAGATACATCACCACAAACACCAGCATGATCGCTTCGACCAGTGTTTTCACCACTTCGAAAATGGAGATTTTGACGAATGGTGTCGTATCGTACGGATAAACAACAGTCAGACCGTCCGGGAAAAACTCGGACATATTGTTCAGTGTATCGCGGACTGCTTTGGCGGTATCCAGTGCGTTAGCGCCGGTCGCCAGTTTGATCCCGATACCCGCTGCCGGTTTACCGTTATAGCGGGCGATACTGCCGTAGTTTTCTGCACCCAGTTCAACATATGCCACATCTTTCAGGCGGACAACGGAGCCGTCAGTGTTAACCCGCAGCATGATTTCCTGAAACTGCTCAGGACTGTTCAGACGGGTCTGTGCAATGATGGAGGCGTTCAGGCGCTGGTTTGGTACCGGCGGGGTTCCCCCTAACTGACCGGCGGCAACCTGGTTGTTTTGTACCTGAATGGCATTGATGATATCAATCGTACTCAGGTTGTATTTAACCAGTTTATCCGGGTCAAGCCAGATACGCATAGCATACGGGCTGCCGAACAGCTGGGTCTCACCCACACCGCCGACACGGCTGATCGGATCTTTGATGTTGGAGCCGACATAGTCCGCAATGTCATTTTGTGACATTGAGCCGTCTTCAGAGATAAAACCCGCCACCAGCAGGAATGAACTGGCTGATTTCTCAACCGTGATCCCCTGCTGCTGAACTTCCTGAGGAAGCAGCGGCATTGCCAGCTGGAGTTTATTCTGAACCTGTACCTGAGCAATATCCGGGTTGGCGTCCGCTTCAAAGGTCAGCGAGATATTCATGTTACCCGCTGAGTCACTGGTTGAAGACATGTACACCATTTTGTCGATACCGTTCATGTTCTGTTCGATAACCTGCGTTACCGTGTTCTGAACCGTTTCGGCATCGGCGCCCGGATAGTTTGCGGAAATTGAAATAGTCGGCGGTGCAACAGTCGGATACTGTGCCACCGGCAGTTTCATGATCGCCAACAGACCTGCAAGCATGGTAATAATGGCGATTACCCATGCAAATATCGGTCTTTCAATAAAAAACTTTGGCATGAATCACTGACTCCTTATTGGGACTTCTGAGCAGATTCAGTATTTTTCGGCGCAGCCGCCGGCTGTGCATTTAAATCTGCTTCTGTTGCCTTAACGGCAGCACCCGCTTTGATTTTCTGGAAGCCTTCAACCACCACGCGCTCACCATCGTTCACACCGGATGTGACCAGCCATGAGCTGCCGTAAGACTGACCGACAGTGACCGGACGGACTTCGATTTCATTTTTGGCGTTCACAATGTTAACCACCGCACCCCCTTTGGCTGTACGGATAACACCCTGCTGAGGGATCAGGATGGCGTCAGGACGCACACCTTCATCAACACGGGCGCGGACAAACATGCCCGGCAGCAGGGTTTCCTGCGGGTTCGGGAACACGGCACGCATGGTGATAGAACCGGTGGTTTCGTCAACCGTCACATCGGAGAATTCCAGATAACCTTTATGGGTATAATCTTTGTTTTCCGCTGTCACCAGACTGACCGCCACTTTACCCTGTTCTTTATCCACGACACCGCTGGCGATTTCGTGTTTCAGACGCAGATAATCATCGCTGGACTGAGTCACATCCACATAGATAGGGTCGATCTGCTGAACCAGTGTCAGTGCCTGGGTCTGACCCGTTGCCACTAATGCACCCTCAGTCACGTTTGATTTCCCGGACAGGCCGGAAATCGGTGACGTAACTTTGGTGTAGTTCAGGTTGATTTGTGCTGTCTGAACCGCAGCCTGTGCAGCCTGAACCGCAGCCTGAGCCTGTGCGTATGTGGAGACCGCCTCATCATAATCCTGGCGGCTGATATAGTTTGTTCCCAGCAACGGTTTATAGCGGTTCACTGTCAGGCGGGCCAGTTCGGCATTCGCTCTGGCTTTGGCCAGTTCAGCCTGCGCGCTGTTCAGCGTGGCCTGAAAAGGAGCCGGATCAATTTGATAGAGCGATTCGCCTTCTTTGACGTCACTTCCTTCTTTGTAGTTGCGTTTTAAAATGATGCCGCCGACCTGAGGGCGCACTTCCGCGATGCGGTAAGCAGAAGTTCGTCCCGGCAGTTCCGTGCTCACTGTCAGTGGTGCCGCTTTCAGTGTGACAACTTTAACATCCGGCGGTGGCATTTCGCCCCCTTGCTTCTGCTCTTCACCACATCCGGACAGCAGAAAGCTCCCGGACAGAACGAGCATCGCCAGAGGTAGAACGCCTCTGTTTTTTCGCATAGTAAACCTCTATAAAATGTCGATTTTTAACCGGTAAATATGGTTGATTAACTAATAAATCAGCGTGCTATAATACAAACATACACGAATGTATGTAAATTAACTTCAGATGACACAGGCCTTACATGGCACGAAAAACTAAACAACAGGCCGGAGAAACCCGCCGGCAGATTATTGATGCCGCATTGACCGCCTTCAGTGAGCGGGGCGTGTCTGCGACGTCATTAGTGGATATTGCAAAGCAAGCAGGTGTGACCCGTGGTGCGATCTATTGGCACTTCAAAAATAAAGTTGATCTGTTTACTGAAGTCTGTTCGATAACCGATACGAAAATTGGCTTTATTGAACAAGAGTATCGGGCAAAATACCCGGATAATCCACTTTTAGTGTTTAAGAAAATATTAATTTACATTCTGACGTCTGTGGCATCCGATCCCAAAATGCGGGCTATTTTGAGCATTTCATTTCATAAATGTGAATTTACCGGTGAAATGAGCGAATTAATTACCATCAGACAAAATTTATATGCTGCGGAATACTCCAGAATAGAATCTTTTCTGATAGAAAGCGTTACTCTGGGGCTGCTGCCATCAACCCTCGACCTGCGCCGTGCGGCTATTATGCTGCGCGGGATGATAACCGGGCTGTTAGAAAACTGGCTCTTTTCCAGCGAGAGTTTTAATATCAGCGGGCAGGCCGAATATTTGGTTGACGGTTATCTGGATATGTTAATGCTCAGTAAAAATATGCAACTACCGCCGGCAGACGCCTGATTTACATTTTATAACATTAACCTTAAGGATATCATGTATGAAGCCTGTATTAATTATTGCCAACGGCGCTGCGTATGGCAGTGAATCTTTATTTAATGCTCTGCGTCTGGCAATTGCGATTAAAGAGCAGGATACTCAGGTACCGATGAATATTTTTCTGATGTCAGATGCGGTGGTTGCCGGGTTACGCGGTCAGCAGCCGAAAGAAGGTTATAACCTGAAACAGATGCTGGAGATCCTCCTGGCACAGAAAACAGAGATTAAGCTGTGCAAAACCTGCACCGATGCGCGCGGTATCACTGAGCTTCCGCTGGTGGACGGTGTGCAGGTCGGGACGCTGGCCGAACTGGCACAGTGGTCACTGGATGCAGAAAAAATCATTACCTTTTAATCAGATAACCTGAAACAAACAGCCGGGGAAGGGCAGATACAGGTGGATATTATTATGAAGCGAATCAGCCGTGTCCCGGCTTCCGGTCTGCTGAGGCAGATTTTCCTCCGTCTTTTTACCTGTTTTATCTTTCTGCTGCCGGTACTGGTTCAGAACAGTGCACTGGCGGCCGCGCCGGATATTCCGGACCGCAACACCATTCAGACCGAACTCAATGCCCTGAATAACCGCAAAGAACAGACTGCCGCTGATAAGTTATCAGTGCAGGATCTGGAGCGGGCGCTGGTGTTTTATGACAATCTCGATGCCCTGAAAGAGAAATCGCAGGCACTGAAAAAACAGGTGGATGACGCCCCGAAACTGTCAGATCAGGTCACACAAAAATTAACGCAGATTAAATCATTAACGGATGAAGGCGTTGCGGAATACCGGGCCTCCATTGAGAATCTGCCGCTCTCACAGCTGGAGCTGAAACTTAACAGCACCCTTGAGGCGTTGCAGACCGCACAGAATAACCTCTCTTCTTATAACAGTGATCTGATTGCACTCCAGACTCAGCCTGAGCGCGCGCAGAATATTATGTATGCCAATGTACAGCGCCTGCAGCAGATCCGCGTTGAACTGAATGACTCTATGGCCGCCCAGAAAGTGCTGCGGCCGACGGAAATTGAAGCCCTTCAGGTAGAGCAGTATTACTTACAGCAGCAGATTGATTATCAGAAGCGGGCATTACAGTCGAACACCCTGCTGCAGAACCTGCTGCAGGTGCAGCGTGACTATGTGGTGGAACGCATCAAACAGCTGGAAAGCAATATTGATGTGATTCAGGAAACCGTCAGCAGTAAACGGCTGGATTATTCGGAAGAAGCAGCCAAAGAGGCGCAGAGCTCGGATGATACCCCGCGTAATATGCAGGACGATCCGCTGGTGCAGCGTGAAATCGCGCTCAACCATGATTTAAGTGAAAAACTGGTCGCCGCTACCCGTGATAATAACCAGCTGGTGCAGCGCACGATTAAAATCCGCAGTATTTTGGATCGCGCGCTGCAATCCGAGCGCAACCTCAAAGAGCAGATTACGGTGTTGCGCGGCAGTCTGCTGCTCTCCCGTATCCTGTTTAAAGAGCAGATCAACCTGCCGCCGGATTTACTGATTAAGGATTTACCGGACAGAATTGCGGATATGCGCCTGGCGCAGTTTGAAATTAACCAGCAGCGCGACAAGCTTTATCAGCCGGACAATTTCGTCAGTACCCTGATTGACGAATACGCCAAAACCCATGATGTACCGGCGACCGAAGCGGATCTGCGGGCTCAGAAGCATGCACTGATGCAGGTGGTGTCCGTCCGTCAGGATCTGCTGGATCAGCTGAATACCCAGATGGGCAACCAGATTTCCCAGGCGATTAACCTGCAGCTGGATCAGACTCAGCTGGTTACCGTGGTGGCTTCACTGGAGAAAACCCTCGCGCAGCAGATTTTCTGGGTCAACAGTAACAAACCGGTAAACCTGGCCTGGTTTCAGTCTTTCCCGGGCGCAGCCAAACAGGAGCTGACGTCACTGGATCTGAACTGGTCACTGCAAAGCCTGGTCAACGGTTTTATCGATTCCCTCTTTATTACCATTCCGCTGCTGATTATTGCGCTGCTGCTGCGTTTCGGTACCAAGAATATTGATACCAAACTGGCGGAAATTAATGCCGATGTCGGGCGGCTGAAAAAAGACCGGCAGATATACACGCCGATGGCGCTGGGGCTGACGCTGATCAAAACCCTGCCTTCCTCACTGCTTGTTATCGCTTTCGGGTATTTTTGCCTGAAAACCGGCAGTGCGGATTCCGCGCTGATGTGGACCATCTCCCGCCAGCTGGCACTCTTCTGGGTGCTGTTCGAGTGGAGCTACCGGGTGATGAAACCGGAAGGCATTGCGGTCACGCACTTCGGGATTGACCCGGAGATCTGCCGTACCGGCCGCCGCAGACTGGTGCGTCTGGCTCTGCCGCTGCTGCCGATTATGCTGTGGGCCGCTTACGGCATGGAATATCCGCTGCGTCTGGTGGATGATGTGATTGGTCAGCTGGTGGTGCCGGTGGCGCTGGTGTTCGTCTTTGCATTCACACTGCCGTTCTGCATTGAGATCTGGCGTGAGAAAGGCTCTCACCTGGTGCGGGCCTTTCTGCTGACCCTGCTGACGTTCTCTCCGCTGATTCTGGTGGTGCTGGTCGGTCTGGGGTATTACTACACGGCGCTGCGCCTCAGCAGCCGCTGGATAGACAGCCTCTATCTGCTGCTGATGTGGTATATGGTGTATCACACCAGTCTGCGCGGCCTGGCACTGGCGGCGCGGCGGCTGACCTATCAGCGTGCGCTGGCCCGCCGTCAGAAACAGCAGGTTCAGCATAAAGAACAGCATGAGGGGGATGATGTCCCGGATATGATTGTGGAAGAGCCGCCGATGTCGATGGAGCTGATTAATCAGCAGTCACTGCGTCTGACCTCGATGGTGCTGTTTATTGTCTTTGCGGTGGCGTTCTACGGTATATGGTCTGATTTTATTACCATATTCTCTTTCTTCGACAGTATCACGCTGTGGCATTACAACGTCGATACCGCACTGGGGAATGTGGTGGAGGCGATCACGCTCGGGGATCTGATCCTGTCTGTCCTGATTGTGGTCATTTCCTGGATAATGATGCGCAACCTGCCGGGGCTGCTGGAAGTCCTTGTGCTCTCACGTCTCTCGCTGCGTCAGGGCACCTCGTACGCCATCACCACGATTCTGACTTACCTGATTGTCGGGATCGGGACGATTGCCGCGTTCGGTACGCTCGGGGTGTCGTGGGGTAAATTACAGTGGCTGGCGGCAGCCTTAACCTTCGGTCTCAGCTTCGGGTTACAGGAAATCTTCGCCAACTTTGTCTCTGGTATCATTATTCTGTTCGAGCGCCCGATCCGCATCGGCGATACCGTCACTATCGGCACCTTTTCCGGTACGGTTAACAAAATCCGTATCCGTGCGACCACGGTGGTTGATTTTGACCGCAAAGAGGTGATTATCCCGAACAAAGCCTTTATGACCGAGCGCCTGACCAACTGGTCACTGTCTGATACGGTAACGCGGATTGTGATTAATGTCGGTGTGGCTTACGGTTCGGATCTGGCGAAAGTGAAAGAGGTCTTACTGAAAGCCGCCACAGATAACCCGAAAGTGATGACTGACCCGGCGCCGGGCGTGTATTTCACCGAGTTTGGTGCCAGCAGTCTCGATCACCAGCTGCGTTTCTATGTGCGCACTATCGGTGACCGCAGTGCCACCACGGACGAAGTGAACCGCGCGATTGACCGGATGGCGCGTGAAAACGATATCAATATCGCCTTCAACCAGCTGGAAGTGTATCTTCACGATCAGAACAGCGGCAAAGAAGTGCAGGTGCAGGGAAAAGATAAGGATGACGGCGCTCAGCCGGCCTGATCACCGTCAGTATCGCGCAGTTTGTTTTCATAATCGCGGCGGACAATCTGTAACGCCGCGAGCACGGTTGCGGGCGGGATGCGGTTTTCTTCCAGCAGACAGATAAGATCGACCGCCAGTTTTACCTCATCGGGGGCATTTTCAAGACTCATGGGGATATCCGGTATCTGATTAAAATTCGGTGCCGTCGTGGCGTTCAATCTGCCGCTCTATCCGCTGCAGCGCCTGACGGCAGCGGACAAGGCGTCCGGCCAGTGCTGCCAGCTCTTTCTGCAGTTTTTGCTGTTCGGCAAAGGTTTGTGCGCGGCCGAGGGCCAGCTCACGGTCATCGGTCATCTGTGCCAGGCGGCGCTCATAATCCTGATGCTGCGCCAGACGCTGATACAGATCCACCTGGTTGTCCCGTTTCACATAGCTTTGTTCTTTCTGCCGCAGGGACTGCGTTGCCGCTTCACGGCTCAGTGCCGCAATCTGGGCAACAATTTTTTCTGCCAGGAAGCGCACCTGTTCTGCCCGGTTTTCATCCGCACACAGCTCAAGCTGATCAGTATGGTGCAGTAATTCATCCATGCAGAGACGCAGGGTTTTATTGCGGGCGGCGAACAGGGTATCATCGAAGCAACGCTGGCTCAGCTCCCGGTCTGCTATCGGGGCAATTTGCGCTTCCAGCGCGCTGATTTTCTGCCTCAGCGCCTGTAACAATTGTCTGGTGTTCATATCCGCCTCAGTGAAATGTGCCCGGGATCGTCGTTGTTGAGGATCTGATAACTACGGAAGCATTTTTTAGTCTGTTTGATATAAAACAACAAATAATCGGCAAAGTCACGGGATACGGTTGCAATTTTCCCCTGATTTGCATAGATTCTGAGGTTTCGTGTTCTCTCTATGGCACCTATTATGAGCGCAACTGCTGAACAACTGCAATTTATTAAAGAAAGTATCCGGACTATCCCTGACTATCCTAAGGAAGGGGTACTGTTTCGCGACATCACCACATTACTGTCTGACCCTGAAGCCTACCGCCTGACGATTGATATGCTGGTGGCGCATTTCGCAGACAAAGGGATTACCAAAGTCGTGGGCACTGAAGCCCGCGGATTCTTATTCGGCGCACCGGTTGCGTTACGTCTGGGCGTCGGCTTTGTCCCGGTCCGCAAAAAAGGGAAATTACCGTGTGATACCCTCAGCGAGACCTATGATCTGGAATACGGCACTGATACCCTGGAGATGCATAAAGACAGCATCAGCAGCGGTGACAACGTGCTGGTTGTTGATGACCTGCTGGCCACCGGCGGCACCGTCAATGCGACCATCCGTCTGATCCGCCGTCTGGGTGGTGAAGTGCATGAAGCGGCCTTTATTATCGGCCTGCCGGATCTCGGCGGCGCGAAACGCCTTGAAGCGGAAGGTGTACACAGCTTCTGTCTGCTGGAATATGCCGGCGGCTGAGTTTCTCCCCCGTATTAAACGCAAACTCAGCCTCGCCCATTGTGGTGAGGCTGTGGTAGCATGATGGAAAATCATGTTCACTCTCTGCGGAATCCATGAGCTATCAAGTCCTTGCCCGTAAGTGGCGACCACAAACATTTTCACAGGTTATCGGTCAGCAGCATGTTCTGACAGCGCTCGCAAACGGGCTGGAACATCAGCGGCTGCACCACGCCTATCTCTTTTCCGGTACCCGCGGGGTCGGAAAAACCACCCTGGCACGCCTGTTTGCCAAAGGCCTTAACTGTGAGCAGGGCATCACCGCCACGCCGTGCGGCAAATGCCAGAACTGCCTGGAAATTGAGCAGGGGCGGTTTGTTGATCTGATTGAGATCGATGCCGCATCGCGCACCAAGGTGGAAGATACCCGTGAACTGCTGGATAACGTCCAGTACGCTCCGTCACGCGGGCGTTTCAAAGTCTATCTTATCGATGAAGTCCACATGCTCTCCCGTCACAGCTTTAATGCGCTGCTGAAAACCCTGGAAGAGCCGCCGGAGCACGTCAAATTTCTGCTGGCGACCACCGACCCGCAAAAGCTGCCGGTGACGATTTTATCCCGCTGCTTACAGTTCCATCTCAAAGCACTGGATGTGGATCAGATCAGTCAGCAGCTTGATACCATTCTGACCGCAGAACAGATTGAAAACGATGCCCGCGCACGGCTGTTACTGGCCCGTGCCGCCGACGGCAGTATGCGTGATGCGCTGAGTCTGGCGGATCAGGCGATTGCGCTTGGTGCCGGAAAAGTGACCACGGATGTGGTCACGCAGATGCTCGGTACTCTCGACGACGAGCAGCCGCTGACTATCCTGGAAGCCCTGGTAAAAGGGGATGGCGTTCAGGTGATGAACGGTGTGAACGATGCCGCATCACGGGGCGCGGACTGGGATAATCTGCTGACAGAAATGCTGGCGGCGCTGCATAAAATTGCCATGCTGCAACTGCTGCCGGTACAGGAAAACAGTGCTGCCGGTGTGACAGAAGAGCGTCTGCGTATCCTGGCCCGGGCCATTGCCCCGGCGGATCTGCAACTCTATTACCAGACACTGCTGGTCGGCCGCAAAGAGCTGCCGTATGCGCCGGACAGACGCATGGGCGCGGAAATGGCACTGTTACGTGCGCTGGCATTCCATCCGCGTAATGTGATTGATGACGTGATCACCGCGCCGTCCGTGGCACCGGTTTCCCTGCCGTCACAACCGCAGACCGCAGCACCGGTCGCACCGGCACACAGTACACCGCCGCCGGTGATGCCGCAGGAAACGGAAAATAACCCGACAGCCCAGCTGCTGAGAGCCCGTGATGCGCTGAACCGGCAGGAGACCCCGCCGTCAAAAAAGTCTGAGCCGGTTACCTTAACGGATAAGGGTAAACCGGCGAACTCAGCACTGGAGCGACTCGCTGCCGTGACTGAAAACCGCCGGGGGCGTGCTGTGTCTGCACCGCAGCCGAAAGCATCCGGAAAGCCGCAGCCGTATCAGTGGCGTCCGCAGAAACAGGATGAACCGGAAGAAAAAACCCCGGTTGCGCGCCCGAAAGATATCAAAAAAGCCCTTGAGCACGAAAAAACACCGGAAGTGGCTGAAAAGCTGGCTGTTGCCGCCCGGGAACGGGATCCGTGGGCGGCGGATATTGATAAAATGCAGCTGCCGAAACTGGTGCAGCAACTGGCGCTGAATGCCGTGAAAGAGCAGACCGGGGAAGACAGTATTTGTCTGCATCTGCGTACCTCGCAGCGCCACCTGAATTCAAAATCAGCACACAGTGTGCTGAGTGATGCACTGAGTGAACTTTATGGTAAAGTTATCAGTCTCACGATTTGTGAAGACGATGATGTCAGCATGAAAACGCCGCTGGAATGGCGGCAGGCTATCTATGAAGAGATGCTGGCGCAGGCGCGTCAGTCCATTGTGACGGATAAAACCATTCAGACTCTGCTGACCTTTTTTGATGCGGAACTGGATGAAGAGAGTATCCGGCCTGTTTAACCACCCTGCGTTGGAATACGCAATTTAGTCAAAGAGAGAAAACTATGTTCGGTAAAGGCGGTTTGGGCAATCTCATGAAACAAGCCCAGCAAATGCAGGATAAAATGCAGCAGATGCAGGAAGAGATTGCAAATACGGAAGTCACCGGTGAATCCGGTGCAGGCCTGGTTAAAGTGACTATCAACGGCGCACATAACTGCCGCCGTGTGGAAATCGATCCAAGCCTGATGGAAGACGACAAAGAGATGCTCGAAGATCTGATTGCTGCCGCATTCAATGATGCCGCGCGTCGTATCGACGAAACTCAGAAAGAAAAAATGGCGTCAGTCTCCAGCGGAATGCAGCTGCCGCCGGGCTTTAAGATGCCGTTCTGATGCAAACCAGTCCGCTTCTTGAAGCACTGATGGACGCCCTGCGCTGCCTGCCGGGCGTCGGGCCGAAATCGGCGCAGCGTATGGCGTTTCAGCTGTTACAGCGCGACCGCAGCGGCGGGATGCGCCTGGCACAGGCGCTGACCCGTGCCATGTCGGAAATCGGTCACTGCCGGGACTGCCGGACGTTTACCGAGCAGGAACAGTGTACTATCTGCGCCAACCCGCGCCGTCAGCAGACCGGCCTTATCTGTGTGGTGGAAAGCCCGGCGGATATCCATGCGATTGAGCAGACAGGGCAGTTTTCCGGCCGTTACTTTGTGCTGATGGGACACCTGTCACCGCTGGACGGCATCGGTCCGATGGATATCGGGCTGGATAAACTGGAGGCGAGGCTGGCTCAGGAAACCATCACTGAGGTGATCCTGGCGACCAACCCGACAGTGGAAGGGGAAGCCACCGCCAACTATATTGCGGAAATATGCGCGCAGTATGATGTCTCCGCCAGCCGTATCGCCCATGGTGTACCGGTCGGCGGTGAGCTGGAAATGGTGGACGGTACGACCTTGTCCCACTCCATTGCCGGACGTCAGAAAATCCGTTACAACAGCGGTTACTGACAGCAATTTTGCCTGTTATCCGGACAGACGGTCTGTGCCGTCTGTCACTTTTCCTCAGAATTGTCACAAAAAATTCCCCGTTTGCCTTGAAAATGCAAAGACCGGCCCCACCTGATTTTTATCCTGTTTTTTTTCGTTGATAAGTCAGTCTGAGGTTATTCATGAGTCTGCAAGAACAAGAAACCCGTGGTTTTCAGTCAGAAGTAAAACAACTTCTGCAGTTAATGATCCACTCACTTTATTCCAACAAAGAAATTTTCCTGCGCGAGCTTATCTCCAACGCCTCTGATGCGGCCGATAAACTGCGCTTCCGTGCCTTATCCGACAGTTCACTGTATGAAAATGACGGCGATCTGCATGTCCGTCTGTCCGCTGATAAAGAAAAACGCACCCTGACCATCAGTGATAACGGTATCGGGATGACCCGTGATGAGGTCATCGACAACCTGGGCACGATTGCCAAATCCGGCACCAAAGCTTTCCTCGAATCGCTCGGCTCTGACGCGGCAAAAGACAGCCAGCTGATCGGTCAGTTCGGGGTGGGTTTCTATTCCGCCTTTATCGTGGCAGACAAAGTCACGGTGATCACCCGCGCCGCAGGTGTGCCGTCTGATCAGGCAGTATTCTGGGAATCGGAAGGGGAAGGGGATTACTCTATCGCTAAAACCCATAAGGATTCACGCGGTACTGAAATCACCCTGCATTTCCGTGAAGGGGAAGATGAGTTCCTCGATGACTGGCGTCTGCGCTCGGTTATCGGCAAATATTCTGACCATATTGCGCTGCCGGTGGAAATCGAAAGCAAAAATGAAGAAGACGGCACTGTTATCTGGGAAAAAATCAACAAAGCTCAGGCACTGTGGACGCGCAATAAAAACGACATCAGTGATGAAGAATATAATGAGTTTTACAAGCATCTCTCCCATGACTTTGCCGATCCGCTGACATGGGCGCATAACCGCGTGGAAGGGAAGCAGGAATACACCAGCCTGCTCTATATCCCGTCTGTGGCACCGTTTGACCTGTGGCACCGCGACCAGCGTCGTGGCCTGAGCCTGTATGTCCAGCGCGTGTTTATCATGGATGACGCGGAACAGTTTATGCCGAACTATCTGCGCTTTGTGCGCGGCCTGATCGATTCCAATGATCTGCCGCTCAACGTCTCCCGTGAGATTTTACAGGACAGCGCCGTCACCCGCAGCCTGCGCAGTGCACTGACCAAACGTGTTCTGCAGATGCTGGAGAAACTGGCCAATAATGATGCTGAAAAATACCAGACATTCTGGCAGCAGTTCGGCCTGGTGCTGAAAGAAGGTCCGGGCGAGGACAGCAGCAATGCAGAGCTGATCGCCAAACTGCTGCGTTTTACCAGCACGAAGGAGGATACCTCCGCGCAGACCGTTTCCCTGGCGGATTATGTATCCCGCATGGCGGAAGGTCAGGAGAAAATTTACTACATCACTGCTGACAGCTATGCGGCTGCGAAAAACAGCCCGCATCTGGAACTGTTCCGCAAGAAAGGAATTGAAGTCCTGCTGCTCTCCGATCGCATCGATGAGTGGATGATGAACTACCTCAATGAATTTGATGGTAAAACCTTCCAGTCTGTCAGTAAGGCCGATGAATCACTGGAAAAACTGGCGGATGAAGATCCGGCAGCGAAAGAAGAAGCGGACAAAGAGCTGGCACCGTTTGTTGAGCGGGTGAAAACCCTGCTCGGTGATCGCGTAAAAGAAGTGAAACTGACTCACCGTCTGACGTCAACCCCGGCGATTGTCACCACCGATGCTGATGATATGAGCACACAGATGGCGAAACTGTTTGCCGCCGCCGGCCAGCAGGCGCCGGAAGTGAAATACAACTTTGAACTGAACCCGGAACACCCGCTGGTGAAACTGGCCGCGGAGCAGCAGGACGAAAGCCGCTTTGCCGACTGGATCAATCTGCTGCTCGATCAGGCGCTGTTTGTTGAACGCGGAACCCTGGAAGATCCGAACGAATTCGTTTCCCGGATGAATAGTCTGTTATTAGGCTAAAAACAGGTGTTCCCGCGACGGGTGAGCTAAATCGCGCATAACCCGCTTAAAAACCACATGATTTCATGATGATCATGTGGTTTTTTTATTGAAGTCAGGAAAACCGAACGGCAGAGTTTCCCCGCTTTTCTTGAGTCCATACCCTGACAAATGGTATGGTAGCTTGTTTTTATCCGAATTATAAAAAAGCAACCAGCAAGGGGTTTACGCAATGCGTATTATTCTGCTCGGCGCTCCGGGCGCCGGTAAAGGGACTCAGGCTCAGTTTATCATGGAAAAATACGGGATCCCTCAGATCTCGACGGGTGACATGCTGCGTGCAGCAGTGAAATCCGGCAGTGAATTGGGTCTCCAGGCAAAAGAACTGATGGACAACGGCAAATTAGTGACTGACGCATTAGTTATCGCACTGGTTAAAGAGCGCATCAAACAGGATGACTGCCGTAACGGTTTCCTGCTGGACGGGTTCCCGCGTACCATTCCGCAGGCAGATGCAATGAAAGAAGCCGGTATCACCGTTGATTTCGTTCTGGAATTCGATGTTCCGGATGAGATTATCGTTGACCGTATTATCGGCCGCCGTGTACATGCGGGCTCAGGCCGTGTGTATCATGTAAAATACAATCCGCCGAAGACAGAAAATAAAGACGACGTGACTGGTGAAGAACTGACCATCCGTAAAGATGATCAGGAAGAGACCGTCCGTAAGCGTCTGGTGGAATACCATCAGCTGACTGCACCACTGATCCAGTACTATCAGAAAGAAGCTCAGATGAGTGACGTGAAATACAACCGTATTGACGGCACCCGTCCGGTAAGCGAAGTCAGTCAGGAATTAGCCCGTATCCTGGGTTGATCCGGCACTTATTTCTGTCAGGCAGCCAAACGGCTGCCTTTTTTTATCCTGAACTGCGGCACACCGGGAGCATACATCAGTATGTGACCGGGGTGACAGAGAGCAGCCAGTGAACCTGCGGACACAGGATGAAGAATATGGCAGAAAAGAATAAGAATCATTACATACAATACATTACCCTGACAATCATTCTCAGTTGCTGACAGGATTTTCTGATGACAAATCAATACAAACGCGGCGTTTTACTGGTTAATTTAGGGACTCCGGATGCGCCGGAAACCCCGGCGGTAAAACGCTATCTGAAGCAGTTTCTGAGTGACCCGCGTGTGGTGGATGTCTCTCCGCTGCTCTGGCAGTGTATTCTGCGCGGTATTGTGCTGCCGTTCCGCTCACCGCGTGTGGCGAAGCTTTATCAGTCTGTCTGGATGGAAGAGGGTTCCCCGCTGCTGGTATACAGCCGCCGTCAGCAGGCGGCACTGGCTGCTCAGATGCCGGGGACACCGGTGGAACTGGGGATGAGCTATGGTTCGCCGTCGCTGGAATCTGCGGTTGATGCCCTTCTGGCGCAGGGCGTGACACATCTGGATGTCCTGCCGCTGTATCCGCAGTATTCCTGCTCAACCACCGCGGCGGTCTTTGACGGGCTGGCGGATATCTTTAAACGCCGCCGGACATTCCCGTCACTCCGTTTTATCCGCAGCTACGCGACTCACCCGCTCTATATTGAGGCGCTGGCACAGTCGGCAGAGGCGGCATTCGCAAAGCACGGGGTACCTGACCGCCTGATTTTGTCCTATCACGGAATTCCTGTCCGTTATGCGAAAGAAGGGGATATTTACCCGGCGGAATGTGACGCGACAACAGCATTACTGCGGGAAAGGCTTAATTTCCCGGCAGAACGTATCATGCACACTTATCAGTCCCGCTTTGGCCGTGAGCCGTGGCTTACGCCTTATACTGATGAAACCATGAAGTTATTACCCTCGCAAGGCGTTAAATCCGTTCAGGTGATGTGTCCGGGGTTTTCTGCGGACTGTCTGGAAACATTAGAAGAAATCATGGAGCAGAATAAAACATTCTTTTTATCTTCCGGGGGCGTTGAATATCATTACATTCAGTCCCTTAATGATGATGAAATTCATATAAAACTAATGCGGGCGTTAGTTGGTTAGTTTTTTTACATGCCAATCTGGAATAGTCCGAAACATACCACTGTTATGCGTAGAATTTTAAGGAATTAATGTTAACATTACCTATATGACAATTAATTAGCCGAAAAATGACAGATATTACTGTTCATTTTACGTAAAATTCAGTATTTCACATGACAGATATTACTGTTCATTGTAAGTAAAATTCAGTATTTCATTGCAGACAGGACGGGTGCTACGGATATGGTGAATGAGAAGGGCTCAGTTAACCTTAATAATGACGAGATCGATATTATTGATCTGCTGACGCTGTTGTACCGGCATAAGATTTTTATCGTCATTGTGACCGTATTATTCGCTGCCGCCGGATTTGGTGTCGCCAAAATACTGCCGCAGAAATGGACCAGCACAGCCGAAGTGACGGCGGCAGATCTCCGCGATATGCCGGATCTGGATAACGTCCGTCTGCAGATGAATGCACTTAACGTGTCTGCGGTCTCTGATTTACCTGCGGCATTTAATGTTTTCGGTACGGTCTGGCAGTCGCCGTCAGTACAGGAATCATTTCGTCTCTCACAGGGTGATACCACCGTTTCCGGCTCTTTTGGTTTTCAGAAAACGGACGGAAACATACTGGAACCGGCTACCGCCAAAGTCACCTTCACCGCTGCTGACCCGCAGACCGCACAGCAAATGCTGTCGGATTATCTCGATTACACCGCGCAATACAGCCGGAATGTGATGCAGACACAGTTGCAGGAAAACCTCGCGGCTGCGCTGAGAGCCGGTCAGAGCCAGTACCGGGTGGCGCTGGTGAAAGCCGAACATCAGCGTGAGCAGACGCTGGCTTACCTGGCTGCAGCAGAACGGGTTGCACCTGCGGCGGCTTCTGCCCCGCCTCAGAATCCGGGAGCAGACCCGGTAGCGTCTTACCGTGCCATGGGCCGCCCGGCGGTGACGCAGATGATAGACTCCCTGAAAGCACTTGATTTACCGGCGGTGAATGCGGAACTTCTGGACAGAGCCTATACCCTGAAATCCATCAAAAGTATCGCGCCTTTCTCACTGAATATTATTCCGTTCACCGTGACCGAATCCCCGGATCTGCCGGTGGTGAAAGACGGTCCCGGCACGAAAATGTATCTCATTGCATCCGCCTTTTTAGGGTTTATCCTTGCAGTGATGGCAGTTTTTTCATGGAATATGTTTGTTAACAGAAAAAAAACAGCATAATTTCCGGTTGAGCGGACATTGAGGGTTCTGTCCGCTCACATTCTTCGTCCGGTTATGATAAAATGCGGCATCTTTTTTTCCGGCCATGAACCTTTATGAAATTCCCCGGCAGACGCAAATCCAAACACTATTTCCCGGTCAGCCTGCGTGACCCGTTATTACAGCCCGTCCAGCTGATGAAAGATGATGAAAATACCCGCGCCTATATCGTTGGTATTGATCAGACGCTGGTGGATATTGAAGCCAACGTGGATGATGATTTTATCCGCCGTTATCAGCTCAGCCGCGGGCATTCGCTGGTCATTGAGGATGATGTGGCTGAAGAGCTCTACCGGGAGCTGATCGGGCGTTCGCTGATCACGCATGAATTTGCCGGCGGCACTATCGGTAATACTCTCCACAATTATTCTGTCCTGGCAGACGACCGTTCTGTGCTGCTGGGCACCATGTGCAATAATATTCAGATTGGCAGCTATGCCTATTATTATCTGTGCAATACATCCAGTCGTATGGATCTTAACTATTTACAGGGTGTTGACGGCCCGATTGGCCGCTGCTTTACCCTGATCAGTGAAAACGGCGAGCGGACATTTGCCATCAGCCCCGGGCTGATGAACCAGCTGCGTCCGGAAAGCATTCCGGAAGCGATCATTGCGGAAGCCTCGGCACTGGTGCTGACCGCCTATCTGGTGCGCTGCAAACCGGGCGAACCGATGCCGGATGCCACCATGAAAGCCATTGAATTCGCGAAAAAACATGATGTGCCGGTGATCCTGACACTGGGCACCAAACATGTGATCGCGGAAGATCCGCAGTGGTGGCGTGATTTCCTCGCGCAAAATATTTCTGTGCTGGCAATGAATGAAGAAGAAGCGCTGGCACTGACTGGAATTGCCGACCCGCTTCTGGCGTCAGATAAAGCCCTCGACTGGGTGGATCTGGTGCTGTGTACCGCAGGTCCTGCCGGGTTATATATGGCTGGTTATTCAGAAAAAGAATTTATGCGCGAAACTACCCACCCGCTGTTACCGGGCGCATTGGCGGAATTTAACCGTTATGAATTCAGCCGTGCAATGCGTCAGAAAGATTGTCAGGATGCAGCGCGGGTCTATTCCCATATCGAGCCTTATATGGGCGGCCCGGATAAGATAATGAACACCAACGGTGCCGGCGACGGGGCATTATCGGCATTACTGCATGACATTACGGCCAACAGCTATCACCGGATGAATATCCCGAACTCCAGTAAGCACCAGCGCCGCTATCTGACCTACTCTTCTCTGGCGCAGGTCTGCAAATATGCCAACCGTGTCAGCTATCAGGTACTGATTCAGCACTCACCGCGTCTGACCAAAGGGTTACCGGATCGCGAAGACAGTCTGGAAGAGTCATACTGGGAACGCTGATAAAATAACTGAAAAAAACGCCGGAATTATCCGGCGTTTTTTATGGGCAATAACAGATAGCTCAATATATTACCTATAAGGATAATCTGTGTTACACATCGGCATCATCAACTTTACTGATGAAGTTGAGGTGAAAAATTCGCTTTAACCTCAGGTTATGTTGAGATTTAAGCTTTGGTCATTCCCGGCAAGAGAGGCTTGCCAGATGAAATATACCCTTTATTGAATGTAACAAGGAAATGACCATGAATACTGTAAAAACACTGATTACTGCTTCTGCTCTGACACTGTTTTCCTTTGCGGCTTCTGCTGAATCCGTCTCTGTCACCAGTGACACACTGACATCTGCTGAAGCAAAAATTGCTGAAAAAGCACAGGAAAGCGGAGCTTCCGGTTATACCATCACCAGCGCCCGTACGACTGATAATGTGATTATGACGGCAGAACTGCACAAATAATGGTATTCAGTGACTGAGTATCTTTTTATTATCCTCTGATATAAATCCTGCTCCGGCAGGATTTTTTATGTGTATATAAAAAAGCCCGGTCAGACCGGGCTTGTAGCTGATGTTTAGTTCTGCGAATTAAAATAATTTCTGTACATTTCCACCTGCTCAGGTGTGATTTGTGTCGGATTAACAAGTACAGGTATCGGTACATTGACAGGAAGTTGTTTTATACCATCATGAATTAAACTGCCCACTACAGCAGTCCCGGCCCCCACGACTGGTGCAGCCGGTGTCATTGCAGCCCCTATTGCTGCTGTTAACACAAGGTCATTTATAAATTTAATATTATCAATATTATTCTGATTACCTGCTCCTGAAACATTTTCCATCATATGCTTAGTTAATAATTTCATATTATTTAATCCTTTTTACAGAATCGGATACCCATAGTGAGATCAGATTAATAACACTCCCTGTAATAACCGAGATAGAATAATTAGTATCTGTGTAAAATGAAAAATTAAAATACATCTCTTTTAATACACTTGTCTTTAAAAGAGGAAACAATGTAACAAATAGCGTTGATACAATTACAGATATAATAACTCTATTTATTATTTTTTGTTTTAGTATTATTTTTCTGAAATATATGATATTCACAAGACTCAGTAGCACTGCAATAAAATACTGACCAGAATCAGGCATAGCGCCTCCTCAGGAGCAAAGTAGTAACGATTTTTCACGGTGTGTATTTCTTAAAACTCATGACAATGACAGATATTATTATATTTTCACCTGATGGGGTACTGACTATTCTCAGGTAATTTAATAAAATTAACAATTGCTGTGTTAATTATCAATTAAAATATAACAAATATCATAAAATAATATAATAAAATCCATTTTATCTGGTGTTTATATTATATTTTATTTCCCGTACGACTGATAATTGTGATTATGACGGCAGAACTGCACAAATAATGGTGTTCAGTGACTGAGTATCTTTTTATTATCCTCTGATATAAATCCTGCTCCGGCAGG
>DVQE01000030.1:0-41880 GCA_018239585.1 Pyrrhopyge papius papius | reverse complement strand
CACCATTTGCCGCCGGACTGATGGTGAGTCGCAAACTTAATACGGTAAATGACCGGATCACGCATCACCATAAAGGAGGATGCCATATCAATTTTGGCACGCAGACACGCTTTACCTTCCTCAAAACCGCCGTCACGCATTTTTTCAAACAGCGTGAGGTTCTCTTCCGGGGTGCGGTCGCGGTACGGGCTGTTCCGGCCCGGCTCTTTTAACGTGCCGCGGTATTCACGGATTTCTTCCGGACTTAATTCACAGACATACGCCAGACCTTTGTTGATCAGCTCAACGGCGTAGTTGTACAGCGTGTCGAAATAGTCCGAGGAATAGCACACTTTGCCGCTCCACTGAAAACCGAGCCATTTGACATCGTTTTCAATGGAATTAACGTATTCCACATCTTCTTTCACCGGGTTGGTGTCATCAAAACGCAGATTGCATTGTCCCTGATAGTCTTGTGCTATGCCGAAATTCAGGCAGATTGATTTTGCATGACCAATATGCAGGTATCCGTTCGGTTCAGGCGGGAAGCGGGTGTGAACCGTGGTATGTTTTCCGGAAGCCAGGTCTTCGTCAATGATCTGACGAATAAAGTTTGTCGGGCGGGCATCAGCCTCGTTCATTGTCATAATTCCTCAATGCAATATGCGCGTTAATAACCCCCTATCATCCGATATGATGCGCTCATATACAACCACCTGATCACAGAAATATCAGCCTGACAGAGACCTTCGCGCAAAAAACAGATAAAAAAACGGGAAGCAGATGCCTCCCGTTATTATCACAACCGCAATCACTTATTTAATGACGTGATACAGCTCAGAGTCGTTTGCCTTCACCAGACCTTTGGCAACAATCTCCACACGATCATAATCATCGATATTACTGATGATTACCGGACTTATCATTGATTTGGCATGTTCGTTCAGATAGGCCAGATCCAGTTTCAGCACCGCATCACCTGCAGCAACCTGTGCGCCTTCTTCAATCAGGCGGGTAAAGCCGTTGCCGTTCAGATTCACGGTATCAATACCCATGTGAACAATAATTTCCGCACCATTATCGGTTTCCAGACAGAATGCATGGTTGGTGTCGAAAATTTTCACCACAGTACCTGCCGCCGGGGCATATACGGTGTCACTTTCCGGTTTGATGGCAATACCGTCACCGACAACACGACTTGCGAATGCTTCGTCCGGTACGGCGGATAAATCAACCACTTCACCGTCGAATGGTGCCACCAGCGTCAATACCACGTTACCGTCACCCTGCGCTTTGGTTTTCACGGCTTCAGGAGCTGCCGCGGCTGCCTGAGCGGCTGCAACCGGACCTTCTTTCAGTACATCACGCATGGCATTGGCAATCAGTTCGGCACGGGTGCCGACAATCACCTGCACACTCTCTTTATTCAGACGGATAACGCCGGAAGCACCGATTTGTTTCGCATAAGCATCATTGACCTGCGCCGAGTCCTTCACGGTCAGACGCAGACGGGTGATACAGGCATCGATACCGGTCAGGTTATCTGAACCGCCGATAGCCGCGATATACTGACGCGCTTCGCTGCTGATGGATTTTTTCTCCTCTTTTTTATTATCAGTGCTGACATTCTCACTGTAACCATCAACGGTGTCGTTGGTTGCCATCGCCGCTTCACGGCCCGGGGTTAACAGGTTGAATTTGGTGATAACAAAACGGAACACCACATAGTACAGCGCGAAGAAAACCAGGCCCTGCAGGATCAGCATATACCAGTTGGTTGCCAGCGGGTTGCGTGAGGACAACGCCATATCCACCAGCCCCGCACTGAAACCGAAGCCGGAAATCCACTGCATGGTTGCAGCAATAAACAGAGAGATACCGGTCAGGAAGGCGTGGATAACATACAGTACCGGTGCCACGAACATAAAGGAGAATTCAATCGGCTCGGTGATACCGGTGAAGAACGCGGCAAATGCACCGGCGATCATAATACCGGCCACTTTTGCTTTATTTTCCGGTTTGGCGCAGTGATAAATCGCCAGTGCGGCCCCGGGGATACCAAACATCATGATCGGGAAGAAACCAGCCTGATAACGGCCTGTGATCCCCGGAATTGCGGTACCGGCATCAATGGATTGCTGACCGGCCAGGAAGTTAGGAATATCGTTGATATCCGCCACGTTGAACCAGAACACCGAGTTCAGTGCGTGGTGCAGACCGACAGGAATTAACAGACGGTTAAAGAAGCCGTAAATCCCCGCGCCCCACGCGCCCAGGTCTTTAATGCTCTTACCGAAGGAAACCAGTGCATCATAAATCACCGGCCAGACATACATCAGCACCGCAGCCACCAGGATCATCACGAAAGAGGCCAGGATCGGCACCAGACGGCGGCCGCTGAAGAATGACAGTGCCAGCGGCAGCTCAACACTGCTGTAACGGTTATACAGTTCGGCAGAAATAACACCGACCAGGATACCGATAAACTGGTTGTTGATCTTACCGAACGCCGCCGGAACGGATTCAGGCGGAATACCCTGAATCATACCGACTGTCGCGGTGGAACACAGGGTGGTCACCACCATAAAGCTGACAAAACCGGTCAGTGCTGCCGCACCGTCTTTGTCTTTTGACATCCCGTACGCAATACCGATAGCAAACAGCATTGACATGTTATCAATGATAGCCGCACCGGATTTAATCAGGAACGCGGCAACCACGTTGTCCGCACCCCAGCCCGTCGGGTCGATCCAGTAGCCGACCCCCATCAGAATTGCCGCAGCCGGCAATGTGGCGACAGGCACCATCAGTGCCCGGCCAATCCGCTGCAGATAGTTCAGTATACCCACTCACTCCCCCTTGCCGCCCTGACGAACGGCCTTTTTGTTTTACTGCATTATTATCACAGCCATGAGCGGCTGCCTTTTTGTGTACATCTGAATGTGTAACAACCGGCCTGAGTATTCACCGGATTGCGTAACATGTATTTTACTCCGGCGATACGTAACAGTCTAAAAAGTTTATTTCGCTTCGCAAATTAAATAGCTGTGATTTGTGATTATTATCACCAACATTCATCACCGGATGGTTAAAATGCTGGCAGTCACACAAAACTTATTTTAAGATAAAAAATATCTTTTCCGGCGGCTGTATTCTCACCCGTGACTAATAAATTCCGGGTATTCATGCTATAGATGAGACAGGAAGGATCTTCCTGAGACAGCACAGCAGATACCGGGCGGATAACCCGGTATAACTTAATGAGGTAGAATCGATATGCGTTTAATTCCTCTTGCGAAAGCGCAGGATGTCGGTCAGTGGTCCGCACAGTACATCGCTGACAAAATCAATGCGTTCCGCCCTTCGGCAGAGCGCCCGTTTGTTCTGGGACTGCCGACCGGCGGCACCCCGCTGGCGACCTACAAGGCGCTGATCGCCCTGCATCAGGCCGGAAAAGTCAGTTTCCGTCATGTGGTGACCTTTAATATGGATGAGTATATCGGCCTGCCGACGTCCCATCCGCAGAGCTATCACTCATTTATGCATGAGAATTTCTTTAATCACATTGATATCCCGGCGGAAAACATCAACCTGCTCAATGGTAATGCCCCGGATAGCGATGCGGAATGTGAACGCTACGAAGCGAAGATGAAAGCTTACGGCGGTGTGCAGTTGTTTATGGGCGGTGTCGGTAATGACGGTCACATTGCCTTTAACGAACCGGGCTCATCACTGACCTCACGCACCCGTGTCAAAACCCTGACACCGGAAACCCGTATCGCCAACTCCCGTTTCTTTGACAATGACATCAATAAAGTACCGAAGTATGCACTCACCGTGGGTGTCGGTACACTGATGGATGCCAAAGAGCTGCTTATCCTCGCCACCGGTCATAACAAGGCAATGGCGGTACAGCAGGCGGTTGAAGGCTCGGTGAATCATATGTGGACGATTACCTGTGTGCAGATCCACCCGAAAGCCATTGTGGTGTGTGATGAACCGGCCACACTTGAGCTGAAAGTGAAAACCCTGAAGTATTTCTGTCACCTTGAATCTGACATTATCGAACAATTTGCTGCTGAATAACCGATGCTGACCGCCCTTTATCCGGGCGGTTTTTGTTGTGTTGTCTTATCTTTAAATCAGTATTCTCTCCCCCAGGAGGCGTTATGTACGCATTAACCAATGCCATTATTTATACCGGTCACGATCGTCTGGAAAACCACGCGGTCATTATTGACGGCGAATTAATCCACAGTGTGTGCCCGGTCAGTGAGTTACCGGGCGGAATTGATACCCGTGATCTGGGCGGTGCTATCCTCTCCCCGGGATTTATTGATTTGCAGGTCAACGGCTGCGGCGGCGTACAGTTTAATGACAATGAAGACGATATCACTGTCCGCACCCTGGACATTATGCAGAAAGCCAATGAGCGCACCGGCTGCACCAGCTTCCTGCCGACACTGATCACCAGCCCCGATTCGCTGATGAAACTGAGTGTCAGCACTATGCGTGATTATCTGAAAAATCATAAAAATCAGGCGCTGGGGCTGCATCTGGAAGGGCCTTATATCAACCCGGTGAAAAAAGGCACGCACAATCCGGACTATATCCGCAAGCCGGATGCCGCAATGATTGATTTCCTGTGTGACAACGCAGATGTGATAACCAAACTCACCCTGGCACCGGAAATGGTGGAACCTGCCGTTATCCGCAAACTGACGGATGCAGGGATTGTGGTCTCCTCCGGGCACTCCAACGCAAGTTATGAAGAGTCCCGTGCCGGGTTTGAAAACGGTATTACCCTCTCCACACACCTGTTTAATGCCATGCCGTACATTTCCGGCCGTCAGCCGGGACTGATTGGCGCGATTTATGATACCTCTGAAATCTATGCCGGAATTATTGCTGACGGCCTGCATGTCTCCTGGCCGAACATCCGCAACAGTAAAGCCCTCAAGCGCGACAAGCTGATCCTGGTCACCGATGCCACTGCACCGGCAGGGCTTGATCCGAAAACCAGCGGGCTGGATCATTTTATCTTTGCCGGCAAAACGATATATTATCGTGATGGTTTATGTGTGGACGAAAACGGCACACTGAGTGGCTCCTCACTCACCATGATCCGCGCAGTGGCAAACTGTGTTCAGCATGTCGGTATTCCGCTGGATGAAACCCTGCGCATGGCCACACTCTATCCGGCACGGGCAATTGGTGTTCAGGACAGACTGGGAAGTATTAAATCCGGCAGCATTGCCAACCTGACTGCTTTCACCGCTGATTTTTCTGTCTGTATGACAATCGTTAACGGGAATGTGGTCCATACATCATGAGTAAAAGACGCCGATGGGTAACGGAATTCCGCAGATAGGTAATATTGATTTAGTCAAACAGCTGAACGGGGCGGTGGTTTACCGCCTGATAGACCGTTCCGGCCCGATTTCACGCATTCAGATTGCGGAACAAAGTCAGCTGGCACCTGCCAGCGTGACCAAAATTACCCGTCAGCTTCTTGAGCGCGGCCTGATAAAAGAGGTGGATCAGCAGGCATCCACCGGCGGACGCCGCGCTATCTCCATTATTTCCGAACACCGTGCCTTTCAGACTATCGGCGTGCGTCTCGGCCGCCATGATGCCACTATCGCACTGTTTGATCTCAGCGGGCGGGCTCTCGAAGAAGAGACCAGTTCCCTGGAAGCCACGTCTCAGGCCGATGCGGAAGCCAAACTCATTACACTGATCGACAACTTCAGACAGACGCACCAGCGCCGTATCCGCGAGCTTATCGCCATTGCGGTGATTCTGCCCGGCCTGGTCGATCCGGATCGTGGTATTGTGCGCTATATGCCGCATATTACGGTCAATGACTGGCCGCTGACCGAAAACCTCCATCAGCATTTTAAACTGCCCTGCTATGCCGGGCATGATATCCGCAGTCTCGCGCTGGCTGAACACTATTTCGGTGCCACCCGTGATTGCGCGGATTCACTGCTGGTGCGTATTCACCGGGGTGCCGGGGCGGGGATTATTATCAACAGCCAGATTCTGCTGAACCGGCGTGGTAATCTCGGCGAAATCGGTCATATTCAGATCGACCCGCTCGGTGAACGCTGCCACTGCGGAAACTTCGGCTGTCTGGAAACGGTCGCATCGGATGCCGCCATTGAAACCCGGGTAAAACATCAGCTGGCTCAGGGGTTTAAGAGTGAACTGACGCCGGATAACTGCGCTGTCCGCGCCATCTGCCGTGCCGCTAACCGGGGGGATGCCCTCGCGGCAGAAGTGATAAAGCAGGTCGGTAATTCCCTCGGAAAAGCCATTGCTATCACGATAAACCTGTTTAACCCGCAAAAAGTGGTGATTGCCGGTGAGATAACCGCGGCTGAAAACATCCTTCTGCCCGCACTGCAAAGCTGCATCAATACGCAGTCACTGAAAAATTTCCGTGAGGATCTGCCGGTGGTGATTTCTCAGCTGCCGCCAAACTCCGCTATCGGGGCATTTGCTCTGATAAAACGGGCCATGCTGTACGGTGAACTGCTGCTGCATGTTCTGGAAAACAGACCGGTTCCGCAAGCATAATCTGCTGCCGGATAAATGTATCAACTCTGTGATTTTATCCTGTTTTTTGTTCTGTTTATCTTCAAAGTGATTATTATGCAGGCAAACAAACGGATTTCATCAAAATATCTGCAAAAAGCAGTTGACGCTTTTGGCTGTAATCCGCATAATGCGCCCCGCAACGCCGATGAAGGTCACGCAAAAAAAAGATGGCTACGTAGCTCAGTTGGTTAGAGCACAACACTCATAATGTTGGGGTCACAGGTTCGAATCCCGTCGTAGCCACCATCTTTTGCAGCCACTATCTTTTGGGGTATCGCCAAGCGGTAAGGCACTGGATTCTGATTCCAGCATTCCCAGGTTCGAATCCTGGTACCCCAGCCAAATTCTGAAAGCCCGTCTCTGACGGGCTTTTTGCTTTTCTGCATCCGGATAAATATTTCATTTGCACTCAATGTACAACGCGCGACAGCAGGCAAAATAAACGAAAAGCATGCGCGTCAGGGATGACGCGCCTGAGCGCACACGGATGTGTTTACAGCGGCTTTTCGTTTTTGCCTGCTGTCCGCCATCCCCGGAAGCAGAAGAGAATCTCCCGCCCTGCCTGAATCAGTAATCAGACCCCCAGTGCATATTTCAGCGCCAGTTTTTTCAGCGGTGTTGCACGTTGTGCGACCGTCAGTGCCAGATTACGCAACGGCTGTAACCCCGGCAGGGTATTACTGAAAGTGAGATAAAACGCATCCATCCCGGCCTGCATCAGCAGGTTATCCGGGCGGCGGCGGCTCTCATAACGTCTGAGAACAGATTCACTGCCCCAGTCCTCACAGCACTCCCGCGCCGCAATCAGGGTATTCAGCAGGGTATCCGCATCACGGTAACCGAGATTTACTCCCTGCCCGGCCAGCGGATTAATGGCATGTGCCGCATCACCGATCAGCGCCAGCCCGTCCTGCACATAATGGGCGGCATGATGACGCACCAGCGGGAAAGAGCCGCAGGCCAGCGGAGTCACGTCCCCGAGGCGTTCAGGGAATGATGCTCGGATTTCTGCCTGCAGTTGCGGCAGCGGCAGTTTACTGAGCTGGCGTATCCGCGCCGGTGAGTCATACCAGACCAGCGAGGCGTAAGCATCAAACAACGGCAGAAACGCACGCGGGCCGGACGGGAAAAACTGCTGCCAGGTGATATCCTGCTGCTCACGTCCGGTATCCACGCTGATCAGCATGCAGGATTGACGATACTGCCAGCCTCGGCTGCCGATACCGGCCAGCGTTCTGACCTGTGATTTCGCGCCGTCCGCCCCGATCACCAGCCGGGTGGTAATGATGTCACCGTTATCAAACGTCAGTAGCCATTCACCGGACTGCTTTGTCATACCCTGTAACCGCGCCGGGCACAGACAGGTGATCAGCTCATGAGTGGTGATCATCTCCCACAATGCCCGTTGCAGGACCGGGTTTTCCACCATATACCCCAGCTCAGGTAACCCGAGGCTCTCTGCGGTAAAGGTCACTTCCGACCCCGGTTCCTCATAGGTTTCCAGGGTGCGGTACGGCACACAACGCATGGCACGCACACGCTCCCATACGCCGAGACTCTCCAGTAACTCAGCAGACGCGCGGCTGATGGCTGAAATCCGCACGTCAGGGCGGCTCTGCGCATCGAACGCTGCCGGTGCCTGTAATTCAGCCACCGTGACGCGAAAACCGGCCTGAGCCAATCCCAGTGCTGTGGCGGCACCAATCATTCCCCCGCCGATAACGGTGACTTCAGAATGTGCTAACGGGTTATCCATGACATACCTATTCTAATACGTTGATTTTTTGTTCAATTGCCGTAAATTCACCGGGGAAGGTGAAGATCCGTGCTGCCGGGTCTGGTCACCGGAGTGTCAAATGACTACAATATCGACCATTGATTACATCAAACCTGATTGAATACACACAATGCTTTTCAGTGTTGCGGGTATTGTTTCACTGAAAACAGCGGATTGAGAAAATGTCGACGAGTAAAAAACTGTACATAAAAACCTGGGGCTGTCAGATGAATGAGTACGATTCATCCAAAATGGCTGACCTGCTGGAAAGCACCCACGGCTACACTTTAACAGACAATGCCGATGAAGCCGATATTCTCCTGCTTAATACCTGTTCTATCCGTGAAAAAGCGCAGGAAAAAGTGTTCCATCAACTTGGCCGCTGGAAAAACCTCAAGGATGTGAATCCGGACATTATTATCGGTGTCGGGGGCTGTGTGGCCTCCCAGGAAGGGGATTTTATCCGCCGCCGCGCCCCGGCCGTGGACATTGTCTTCGGCCCGCAGACACTGCACCGCCTGCCGGAGATGATCAACAAACTCAGAGGTGACCGCAGCCCGATTGTGGACATCAGCTTCCCGGAAATCGAAAAGTTTGACCGCCTGCCGGAACCCCGCGCCGAAGGCCCGTCCGCGTTTGTCTCCATCATGGAAGGCTGTAATAAATACTGCACCTTCTGCGTGGTGCCTTACACCCGTGGTGAGGAAGTCAGCCGTCCGTGTGATGATGTGCTGTTTGAAATCGCACAGTTAGCCGCTCAGGGCGTGCGTGAAGTAAACCTGCTGGGTCAGAACGTGAATGCTTACCGCGGCCCGGCGTTTGACGGCAGCATCTGCAGTTTTGCCGAACTGATCCGCCTGGTAGCCGCGATTGACGGTATCGACCGCATCCGCTTTACCACCAGCCATCCGATTGAATTTACCGATGATATTATCGCTGTTTATGAAGATACCCCGGAACTGGTCAGCTTCCTGCACCTGCCGGTACAGAGCGGCTCGGACCGTATTCTGACCCAGATGAAACGCGCCCATACTGCGCTGGAATACAAATCCATCATTCGCAAACTGCGCAAAGCGCGTCCGGATATTCTGATAAGCTCTGACTTTATCGTCGGCTTCCCGGGAGAAACCAATGACGACTTCGAAAAAACCATGCAGCTGATTGCCGACGTGAATTTCGATATGAGCTTCAGCTTTATCTACTCCCCGCGTCCGGGCACGCCGGCGGCTGACCTGCCGGATGACGTGACCGAAGACGAGAAAAAACAGCGTCTGTACCTGTTACAGCAGCGGATTAACCAGCAGGCAATGAGCTACAGCCGTCAGATGCTCGGCACCACACAGCGTATCCTGGTAGAGGGCCCGTCCCGTAAAGACGTTATGGAGTTATCCGGACGCACCGAAAATAACCGCGTGGTGAACTTTGAGGGCACCCCGGACATGATCGGCAAATTTGTGGATGTCGAAATTACCGATGTCTATACCAACTCACTGCGCGGTCGCGTGATCCGGACAGAAGAGCAGATGAACCTGCGTGTTCACGAAACTCCGGCATCCGTCATTGCCCGCACCCGTAAAGAAGACGAACTGGGTGTCGGCATCTACCAGCCAACCGTACACTAACTAACGATCACGCGCAGAATAACCTGCGCGTGAGAATACACAGAGAGATTCAGTGACAGAGACCTATACATCACCTTCACAGGTAGCAACACAGGAAATTTTCCTCGAACCCGCCGAAAATCAGCGTCTGCAAAGCCTCTGCGGTCCCTTCGATGATAACATCAAACTGCTTGAGCGCCGCCTCGGCACCGAAATCAGCCGCCGCGACAACCGCTTCCGGCTGACCGGCAAACCGCACTGTGTCAAAGCCGCTGCGGCGATCCTGCGTCAGCTCTATGTGGAAACCGCCCCGGTGCGCGGCGTTATCCGCGATATTGACCCCGAGCAGGTTCATCTCGCTGTAGCCGAAAGCCGGGTACTGGAACAGAGTGACGAGCATGTGCCGGACTACGGCAAATCCGTCAATATCAAAACCAAACGCGGTGTGGTTAAACCGCGCACGCCAAACCAGGCACAGTATATCGCCCACATCCTCGACCACGATATCACCTTCGGTATCGGTCCTGCCGGGACCGGGAAAACCTATCTGGCAGTCGCTGCCGCCGTGGATGCCCTGGAGCGTCAGGAAATCCGCCGCATCCTGCTGACCCGCCCTGCCGTTGAGGCCGGTGAGAAACTCGGCTTCCTGCCCGGTGATCTCAGTCAGAAAGTCGATCCGTATCTGCGCCCGCTGTACGACGCGCTGTTTGAAATGCTCGGCTTTGAGAAAGTGGAAAAACTGATTGAGCGCAACGTGATTGAAGTCGCGCCGCTGGCCTATATGCGCGGCCGTACGCTGAACGATGCCTTTATTATTCTTGATGAGAGCCAGAACACCACCATCGAACAGATGAAAATGTTTCTGACCCGTATCGGCTTTAACTCCAAAGCGGTTATCACCGGGGATATCACCCAGATTGACCTGCCGAACGGCAATAAGTCCGGTCTGCGCCACGCCATTGAAGTGCTGGCGGATGTGCCGGAACTGAGCTTTAACTTCTTCCACAGTGAAGACGTGGTGCGTCATCCTATCGTGGCAAAAGTGGTTATTGCCTATGAAGCGTGGGAAGCCGCAGAACAGAAACGCAAACAAATGCTGAAACAGCAGCGTGATGCCGAACGCGCGCAGGCACAGCAGGAACAATCTCATGAGTAATCCGGTTATTGATTTACAAATCGCCTGTGAAAACGCAGACAATCTGCCCTCTGAAGCGCAGTTTCAGCGCTGGATCGACGGCGTGCTACCGATGTTTCAGGAAGAGAGTGAAGTGACCATCCGCCTGGTGGATGAAGCAGAAAGCCATGAGCTGAACCTGACTTACCGCGGCATGGATAAACCAACCAACGTGCTCTCCTTCCCGTTTGAAGCGCCGCCGGAAATTGAACTCCCGCTGCTGGGCGATCTGATTATCTGCCGCCAGGTGGTAGAGCGCGAAGCTGCTGAACAGGAAAAAACCGAAGAAGAACACTGGGCACATATGGTCGTCCACGGTTGCCTGCATCTGCTGGGTTATGACCACATCGAAGACGATGAAGCAGAGGAGATGGAAGGCCTGGAAACGGAAATCTTAAAAAAATTAGGCTATTCTGATCCGTATATCACAGAAAAAGCGTAGTCATCGATGCCGTTTTTATGCTACATAATACGGCATCTTTCATTAAATCGGGGAATATAAAAAAACCGCCATGAGCGACGACCATCCATCGGGTAGTGATACACCGAACCAGAAAAAGGGTTTCTTTTCTCTGCTGCGCCAGCAACTGTTCCACGGCGAGCCAAAAAGCCGTGAAGATCTCGTAGAGGTCATCCGTGATTCCGAACAAAATGCACTGATCGATCCTGACACCCGCGACATGCTCGAAGGGGTGATGGATATTTCCGATCAGCGTGTCCGCGATATCATGATCCCGCGTTCACAAATTGTGACACTCAAGCGCAATCAGACACTCGACGAGTGCCTGGATGTCATTATTGATTCTGCCCACTCCCGCTTTCCGGTGATCAGTGAAGATAAAGATCACATTGAAGGCCTGCTGATGGCAAAAGATTTGCTGCCGTTTATGCGCAGTGATTCCGAAGAGTTCAGTATTGATAAAGTCCTGCGCCAGGCCGTTGTTGTGCCGGAAAGTAAGCGTGTTGACCGTCTGCTTAAAGAGTTCCGCTCCCAGCGCTATCATATGGCGATTGTGATCGATGAATTCGGCGGCGTATCCGGGCTGGTCACTATCGAAGACATTCTGGAGTTAATTGTCGGCGAAATTGAGGATGAATACGATGATGAAGATGACGTCGATATCCGTCAGCTCAGTCTGCACTCCTATTCTGTCCGCGCCCTCACCCAGATAGAAGATTTTAACGATGCATTCGGCACCCGCTTCAGTGATGAAGAGGTCGATACCGTCGGCGGGCTGGTGATGCAGGCCTTCGGCCATCTGCCGACCCGGGGTGAAACCATTGAGATTGACAACTATCAGTTCAAAGTTGCGATGGCGGACAGTCGTAAAATTATCCAGTTACATGTTAAGATTCCGGACGATGCTCCAATCCCGTCTTTAGATGAAGATAATCTGACATGATAAAATCACCTCATGGTTTACGCCAGTGGCCGCGTCTGCTGCTGGCACTGATTTTCGGGGCCGGCGGAACGCTGGCCTTTTCGCCTTTTGATCTCTGGTTTTTCTCACTGCCTGCACTGACCGCTCTGCTGCTGCTGACCCTCAACCGGACAGGCAAACAGGCTTGTGCTATCGGTTTCGCCTGGGGGCTGGGCTTATTCGGCAGCGGCGTAAACTGGGTGTATGTCAGTATCGCGGATTTCGGCGGTATGCCGGAAATCGCCAACCTGTTGCTTGTTGTCCTGCTGGCCGCCTATCTGGCGCTCTATCCGATGCTGTTTACCGGTCTGCTGGCCAAATGTTTTCCGCACGCCACTGTCTGGCGTCTGGTGATTGCCGCCCCGGCACTCTGGCAGCTCACTGAATTTTTACGCGGCTGGGTGCTGACCGGCTTCCCGTGGCTGGAATTCGGCTATACCCAGATTGACGGCCCGATGCGCGCACTGGCGCCAATCCTGGGTGTGAATGCCATCACCTTCCTGCTGATGGTGATAAGCGGACTGATCGCCCTTTCACTCTCGCAGCGCCGTATCCGCCCGCTGATCCCGGCACTGGTACTGCTGTTTGCGCCGTGGCTTGCCCGCAACTACCAGTGGTATCAGATGAATAACGACCCGACTCAGGTCGCGCTGGTACAGGGAAATATCGCCCAGTCCCTGAAATGGGAACAGGGCATGCTGGATAAAACGCTGGGCATTTACCTCAAAGAGAGCCGCCCGTACTTCCGCCCTGATACCCTGATTATCTGGCCGGAATCCGCTATTCCGGATTTTGCCGCCAGTCAGTCTGCGTTCCTGGATCAGCTCAACGGCCTGCTGACACTCAGCGGCGCGCAGCTTATTACCGGGGTGGTGGATGCGGTCCCGAAAGCGGACGGCAAAGCGTACGATGTTTACAACACCCTGATTGTGCTGGGTAATAAAAGTGAATACGACAGCCGGGATACAAACCGCTATTACAAACATCACTTAGTACCGTTCGGGGAGTTTGTGCCGCTGGAAGATTTACTGCGTCCGCTGGCGCCGTTCTTTAACCTGCCGATGTCCGCTTTCAGCCGCGGGGGTTACATTCAGCCGCCGCTGACCGCCGGAAAAATGACACTGACCGCCGAGATTTGCTATGAAGTGATCCTCGGGGAGCAGGTGCGCCGCAATATGACCGACAAAACCAGTGTACTGCTGACTGCCTCCAATGATGCCTGGTTCGGCCGCTCCATCGGCCCGTGGCAGCATTTCCAGATGGCGCGGATGCGAGCACTGGAGCTGGGGCGTCCGCTGCTGCGCGCCACCAATAACGGTATTACCGCCATTGTTGCACCGGACGGCTCTGTCACCGCGCAGTTGCCGCAGTTCACACAGGCCACCCTGAGTGCCACGGTGACCTCTGCATCCGGTTTCACGCCGTATTACCGTATGGGCACCTGGCCGGTCTGGGGCGCTACCGTTATCTTCCTCGGTCTGGCGCTGGTAAAACGCAGAAAGAGCACCGAGCGCGGCCTGCATTTTCGCTGATAAGAAAAAATTCCGCAGATAAAAAAATCCCGCCGTGATTGCTCACCGGCGGGATTTTTATTTTCAGACTGATTATTTCGCCAGCCACAGCCGGGCCATCATACCCAACTGGCTGGTCCAGCCGCTGGTGTAACTGACTATCTCCCCTTTGTGGTAAATCACAAAGGTCGGCGTGACATTCACACCCCAGAGCTGAGAGATACGGCCATCCGGATCATTAATCACCGGAAAATAGTAACCTTTTGCCGCCATCCCTTTCGCCAGCCGGTCATCGTCACCGGAGCGGATAGCAACCGTCACCACATTGTAGCCAAACTCAGACAGTTCGCTGACTGACGGCGACGTCAGTTTGCAGATCCCGCACCAGGATGCCCAAAAGTAGACCAGTAACGGTTTTTCCGCACTCATCTGCGCAATGGACACCGGTGTGCCGTCTGTCAGTGTCAGTGAAGGCACCGTGTTTAAATCCGGTGCCTGCGGTTTGCGCCAGTAGTCCATCGCCTGTGACGCAATAAATAAAATCACCAGCAGCAGGAGAAATTCCTTTCCCCATCTGCGCAGTAACCGCATTATTTAACCTTAGCCAGCTGTTCCTTAATGATGGCATCCAGCTGTGCTTCATCCACGGCACCCGGCAGCATCACGTCTCCGATCAGCGTTGCAGGCGTTCCCTGAACACCTAACTGCTCTGCCAGCATCATGTTCATACGCATGGTATTCATACTGTTCTCAGTGACTTTTACATCACCCGCTTTGGCGGTTTTCAGTGCGCTGTTGATATCATCCTGGGTCAGTGCGGTTTTTTTCTGCATCAGGCGGTTATGCAGCGGTGCGAATGCTTCCGGCTTGCTTTCCCAGACAGAAAGTGCGGCACGGCTGGCATTCAGGGAACTTTCCCCTTTGAACGGCAGCAGTTTGAAGACTACCGCCACGTCAGGGTATTTTTTCACCATCGCTTCCAGCTGCGGATCAAAACGTTTGCAGTACGGGCAGTTATAATCGGTGAAAGATACAATGGTCAGCTTCGGTGATTTTGAACCGATGCGCGGCGTGTACTTGTCATTAAACAACGAGTCAGCATTCGCTTTAACGGCATCTTTCATCTGCGCAGTCTGTTTTTCGGTCTGTTTCTGCTGAAGTGCCGCGATCGCTTCTTCCAGAATTTCCGGGTTTTTGACCAGCGTGTCACGAACCAATTCACGCACCTGCGCTTCCTGGTCAGCGGTAAAAGGAGCCGCGTGAGCTGTGGCTGTAAAGATAAGCGGAGCAATCATTAAAGCCGCGAGTGTTTTTTTCATGGTTCAATTCCTTGTGACTGATTTAACAGATGTAAGAGTGTTTCTTTATCCAGCAATGGTGACAAGATTTCACCATCAGGTAAAGCAGGGCCGTAAATCTGATTAAACGGTACTGCCAGATGCCCGCGCTTTTGTAAAAATGCAGTAATATCCGGTGACGGTTTGGTCCAGTCCCCGCGCAGTGCAACAACATCCGGTTCACGGAGTGCGTCCTGAACATCATCCCGTAATAATACATTGTATTTGTTTGCTTTGCAGGTTACGCACCATTCGGCGGTCACATCCACAAAAACCCGTTTCCCCTGAGAAAGCGCGGTGGTCACCGCCTCTTCCGTCAGCGGCTGCCAGTCCACCTGATCACGGACCAGGCTCTGCTGCCGGTCATCCGTCATATTGATACCGGCCCAGACACCACCGGCCACCAGCAGTGCCACCAGCGCCGCCGTTCCGCGCTTAATACCGGTACGGCGGAACGCCAGCAGCGCAAGTACCAGCAGCACAACCCCCACCATCACGGCAGCGGTTTCCGGCCCGGTGTGCGGGATCAGCAGGCTGATCAGCCACAGTGCTGTAATAAACATCATGGCACCCAGCACCAGACGCAGACCGTTCATCCAGCGGCCCGGTTTCGGCAGAGCTCTGGCAATTCCCGGAAATGCGGCGATCAGCAGCCACGGCAGACTCATCCCTAATCCCAGTGCGGTAAAGATCATCCACAGCTGTGAATACGGGGCCACCAGCGCAAACGCAACGGCAGTACCAAGGAACGGCGCGGTACAGGGGGTCGCCAGCAGCGTGGCAAACATACCTTCCAGAAAGTGGCCGCGCATCCCTTTGCCGCCCGCTGTCGCCAGTTTTGTGGTTGCATTACTGCTCAGACGGATAGAAAAAACACCGAACAGATTGGCACTGAACAGTAAGGTTACTACCACCATAAAGCCGAGGAACCACGGGTTCTGGAACTGAATACCCCAGCCGACCGCACTTTGTGTCAGACGTAATACCGACACCAGTGCCGCGAGGATCCAGAAGGAGACCATAATACCGGAGGAGGAGACCAGGAACTGGGTGCGGATCATCCGCCGTTCGCGGTTTTCCACATACAGCACAGCGCCGAGTTTCATCGCCAGCACCGGCAGAACACACGGCATAACGTTGAGGATCAGCCCGCCCAGCAATGCAAACAGTAACAGCATGATAAAGGAGGTATCGCCGCCGGATGCAGCCGCAATATCCGGCCCGCTGCCGATCACCGTGGTGAGCGCCTGCGCTGCCGGGCCGTCGGTCACAACGACCGACAGCGGTTTTCCGTTCAGATCTGACGGCACTTCCCCCCAGTCGTCCGTTACGTTAACGGTAGCCGTAAGATTATCGCCGGAAAGGGTAAATGACGGTGCAGCAAAAATGGTGTCTTTATCCGCATTAAAAAACAGCTGCGGATCCTGCCAGCCGACCGGGCGGTGCAGCGTCATCGTCAGCGTCCCGCCGTTTATCCGGCTGCCGCCGACAGTGATATCACCACCGGTCTGCGGAACCTGCTGCATAGCCATCGCATACTGGCGGTCAAAATCGTCCGGCGCAGGTTCAGACGTATCCAGTGAAACCGGATAATCGGTCAGGATACAGACATTACTGCATGTGGATAAGGTCAGCGTTCCGCTGAGTAACGGCAGTGCCTGATCCGCAGTGACTTCCAGCGGAAATACCACACTGCCGCCGTAACCCTGGGTGGAAAGCCCTGCGACGTCAAAACGCTGAGGTGCGGGCCAGAACCACTGTGTGGCAGCCGTTTTTTCCTGCCATGTCAGTTCAGGCGCAACGCCCCCTTCTCCCGGTGACTGCCAGTAGGTTTTCCAGCCCGGTTGTAATTCAACAGCCAGCAGCAGACGCAGTTTTCCGTCTTTCCACTGATCTGATGTGACTCTGACACGGGCGTGATCATTGTGCGGCATTTCAGTCCAGCCGGTATCAGCTGCATGCACAGAAGTCAGCGCGGACAAAAACAGCACAAACGCTGTTAATACAAAACGCATAATTTTTTCATCTCCGAATTAAGCAAAAAACCCGACAATATAAAGCGAGCCGGTTGCTAATCCCTCATGACACAAAAATGGAGATGCCTGCGCAGCCGCATCGGCGGGATATGCTGACGCCACGAGCGCGAACGGTAACGGACAGGGACAATCACCGCCGTCATGACGAAGAAAAGAAGGGCAAAAAAGAGAGGTTCTGCCGGGAACTGCGGCACCGTACTCAGCGACTTGGCACTGATATCACAGGTGCCGCCGGGATTGGTACTGCCGGTTTCTGCATCACTGAGCTGCACCGGAGTAGTAAAATCCGCAGACGGGCTCAGACTGATGCGAGGCGCACCAGACACCCGTTGTGTCAGACACAACAGGATAAAGAATAATGTGAAAAACAGCAGCAAATAACCCTGCCTGCGTTGCTTCAGCATAGCCCGCTCCCCGATAGTTACCGCTTATCTTACACAGCCAGCGATTTCAGACAACCGGATAACCATAACTTTACACATTTAACCGCAATATGATGTTTTCACCGTACAGCCGGATTGTGACAACAGCGGATTATTACACAATAGCACTTCCCGGCCATAACAGCATCCCGTCCGACAGTAAAAACAACCATTAAAAGGTTAATAATTACGCCAATTGCAGCATATAAAACCAAGTCAACTAAAAATATCATAATTTAATATGAGTGTATGTTCTGTGTGTAACTTGCACATCTTTATCGGACAGAGTGAGAGGGATCTCCCGATTTAAAACAAATTAACTTCCATTTATTAACAATAGTGTTCTATTTTTAACAATACAAACACAATAGCAACACACGTCCTTATACTGTTCCCGAAAAGGAGTTGTTTATGCGCAAGTTAGTTTTGTCTGTACTGGTCACCGGAACCGCGCTTGCCAGTGCGGCAGTTTCTGCTGAAGAGCTGACCGGTACACTAAAAAAAATCAATGATAACGGTGTGATTATCGTCGGTCACCGCGAATCTTCCGTACCCTTCTCTTATTATGATAACCAGCAAAACGTGGTCGGCTATTCCCAGGATTATTCCAACCATATTGTTGATGCAGTGAAAAAGACCCTGAATAAGCCGGATTTACAGGTCAAACTGATCCCGGTGACCTCTCAGAACCGTATCCCGCTGTTACAAAACGGCACATTCGATTTTGAGTGCGGCTCCACCACCAACAACCTGGCGCGCCAGCAGCAGGCCGCGTTCTCCAATACTATTTTTGTGGTCGGTACGCGTCTGCTGACCGGTAAAGATTCCGGTATCAAAGACTTTGCCGATCTCGCCGGGAAAAACGTCGTGGTGACATCCGGTACTACATCCGAAATGCTGCTCAACAAACTCAATGATGAGAAGCAGATGAAGATGCGCATTATCAGCGCCAAAGATCACGGGGATGCCTTCCGCACGCTGGAATCCGGTCGTGCGGTCACCTTTATGATGGATGATGCCCTGCTCGCCGGTGAGCGCGCCAAAGCGAAAAAACCGGATAACTGGGTGATTGTCGGCACACCGCAGTCCGAAGAAGCCTACGGCTGTATGCTGCGCAAAGATGATCCGCAGTTTAAAGCCCTGATCGATAAAACCGTTTCTGATGCACAAACCTCCGGTGAGGCTGAAAAATCCTATACCCGCTGGTTCAAACAGCCGATTCCGCCTAAAAACCTCAACCTGAACTTTGAATTATCCGATGAAATGAAAGGGCTGTTCAAAGCGCCGAATGACAAGGCCTTTGAATAATCACCACGGCGGCTGACAGCCTGACCGGCTGCGCCGTCCGGACTGAGGATATAACTAAGACCGCCGCGCCCGCGTTCACCACTGACGCGGGCGCGGACGATAAACCGCAGTCCGTTGCATGCAAACACACTGTCTGTCCGGTAACCACTGGTTACCCGTCTTATACAGGGAGTTCGTTCTTTTACCGGGAGCCGCGCTATGTCAGCAAACTGGGACTGGGGCATCTTTTTTCAGCCCGCCCCCTTCGGCAACACCACTTACCTCGGCTGGATCCTGTCCGGCCTGAAGGTCACGGTGCTGCTGTCAATCTGTGCCTGGATTATCGCCTTTCTGGTGGGATCCCTGTTCGGTATTCTCCGTACGGTGCCGAATAAGTTTCTCTCCTCACTCGGCACCATTTACGTGGAAATTTTCCGTAATGTGCCGCTGATCGTCCAGTTCTTCACCTGGTATCTGGTGATCCCGGAGTTCCTGCCGTCGTCCCTGCGCGACTGGTTTAAAATGGATCTCGACCCGAATATCCAATTCTTTATTTCCTCCACCCTCTGTCTGGGGCTGTTTACCGCCGCCCGTATGACCGAACAGGTACGTGCCGCCATTCAGTCACTGCCGCGCGGCCAGAAAGCCGCCGGATTGGCAATGGGGCTGACACTGCCGCAGACTTACCGTTATGTGCTGCTGCCGAATGCCTACCGCGTGATTATTCCGCCGATGACATCGGAAATGCTTAACCTGGTGAAAAACTCTGCCATTGCCTCCACTATCGGGCTGGTCGATATGGCTGCGCAGGCCGGGAAGTTGCTGGATTACTCTGCCAGAGCTTATGAGTCCTTTACCGCGATCACCCTCGTCTATGTCGGCATCAACGTTATTATTATGCTGGCCATGCATTTACTGGAAAAACGGGTGCGTCTGCCCGGGACAGGAGGCCACTGATGTACGAATTTGACTGGAGTTCGGTGATGCCGGGTATGCCGTTCCTGTTACAGGGGCTGGTTATTACGGCGAAAATCACGGTTACAGCGATTGTTATCGGCATCCTGTGGGGCACGATACTGGCTATGATGCGCCTGTCATCCATAAAGATTGTGAGCTGGCTGGCTGCTCTCTATGTGAACGCCTTCCGCTCCGTTCCGCTGGTGATGGTGCTGTTATGGTTCTATCTGATTGTGCCTAACTTAGTCCAAAATGTTCTTGGCATATCACCAAAAACAGATATCCGTCTGATCTCAGCTATGGTAGCGTTTTCCCTGTTTGAAGCTGCGTATTATGCTGAAATTATCCGCGCCGGGATTCAGAGTGTGTCACGGGGACAAACATCCGCCTCACTCGCCCTCGGTATGACCAAAATGCAGACCATGCGTCTGGTTGTTCTGCCGCAGGCATTCCGCGCGATGATCCCGCTGCTGCTGACCCAGGGAATTGTCCTGTTCCAGGATACCTCGCTGGTGTATGTGCTCAGCCTGACCGATTTCTTCCGCACCGCCAGCAATATCGGCGAGCGTGACGGAACACAAATCGAGATGGTGCTGTTTGCGGGTGCGGTTTATTTTGTTATCAGCTTTGGTGCGTCAATGCTGGTTAATTATCTCAAGAGAAGGACTGTGTCATGATCTCCCTGAAAAATATCTCCAAATGGTACGGTCAGTTCCGTGTCTTAACCGACTGCTCGACCGACGTCAAAAAAGGGGAAGTGGTTGTGGTGTGCGGCCCGTCCGGCTCCGGTAAATCCACGCTGATAAAAACCGTCAACGGCCTTGAGCCGGTGCAGCAGGGCGAAATTTTCGTCAATGATATTCAGGTGAATGACAAACGTACCAACCTGGCGAAACTGCGTTCCAAAGTCGGCATGGTATTCCAGCACTTTGAGCTGTTCCCGCACCTCTCCATTGTGGAAAATCTGACCCTGGCACAGGTAAAAGTGCTGGGGCGCGATAAAGCGGCAGCAAAAGAAAAAGGGCTGAAACTGCTGGAGCGTGTCGGGCTGTCTGTCCATGCGGATAAATTCCCGTCCCAGCTGTCCGGCGGACAGCAGCAGCGTGTGGCTATCGCCCGCGCCCTGTGTATGGATCCTGTCGCCATGCTGTTTGATGAACCGACATCCGCCCTCGACCCGGAAATGATCAACGAAGTGCTGGACGTGATGGTGGAACTGGCACACGAAGGCATGACAATGATGGTGGTTACCCATGAAATGGGCTTTGCCCGTAAAGTGGCGGACCGCGTGATTTTCATGGATGAAGGCAAAATCGTCGAAGACAGTAAAAAAGAGGATTTCTTTGCCAACCCGAAATCCGATCGCGCCAAAGATTTTCTGGCTAAAATTCTGCACTGATGTTCTGACCGGCCGGTCACAGACCGGCCTTTCTTCTTCTCTTTGTCATTCCCCTGCTTTTTTCATCCCTTTACGCCCTTAACTGTTGTTCCCTCAGGGGCATATCGGCTATGCTAACGGGTCAGAAATTAACGAAACCCAATATTTTCATGCTGTCCGCCCGGTCTGGTTGTCAGTCCGTGTCCGGCAGTTCATCACCACAGGAATACCGGTGCCATGCAAGAACAATATCGTCCCGAAGACATAGAGCAACAAGTCCAGAGTCACTGGCAGGAAAAACAAACATTTAAAGTGACTGAAGATAACAGTAAAGAGAAATACTACTGCCTGTCTATGCTGCCATACCCTTCAGGACGACTACACATGGGCCACGTGCGTAACTACACCCTGGGTGATGTGATGTCACGTTACCAGCGCATGCTGGGTAAAAACGTCTTACAGCCGATTGGCTGGGATGCGTTCGGTCTGCCTGCGGAAGGCGCTGCGGTAAAAAATAACACCGCGCCGGCACCGTGGACCTACGCCAATATCGAATACATGAAACAACAGCTGAAAAAGCTGGGTTTCGCCTACGACTGGGATCGCGAAGTCACCACCTGTACGCCGGAATATTACCGCTGGGAACAGTGGTTCTTCACCAAACTGTATGAAAAAGGTCTGGCGTATAAGAAGACCTCCGCCGTGAACTGGTGTCCGCATGACCTGACGGTTCTTGCCAACGAGCAGGTTATCGACGGCTGCTGCTGGCGTTGTGATACCCCGGTTGAGCGCAAAGAGATCCCGCAGTGGTTTATCAAAATCACCGCTTACGCCGAAGAACTCCTCAATGATCTGGATACGCTGGAAGACTGGCCGGAGCAGGTCAAAACCATGCAGCGCAACTGGATCGGCCGTTCCGAGGGTGTGGAAATTACCTTTGATGTCGCAGACAGCACCGAAAAACTGAGTGTCTACACCACCCGCCCGGATACCTTTATGGGTGTCACTTATCTGGCGGTGGCGGCGGGTCATCCGCTGGCACAGCAGGCTGCGCAGAACAATCCGGAACTGAAAACCTTTATCGACGAGTGCCGTAATACCAAAGTGGCTGAAGCTGAAATGGCCACGATGGAGAAAAAAGGCGTGGCAACCGGTATGTTTGCCATTCACCCGCTGACCGGCGAAAAAGTTCCGGTCTGGGTCGCCAACTTTGTTCTCATGGAATACGGTACCGGTGCCGTGATGGCCGTTCCGGCGCACGATCAGCGCGACTGGGAGTTTGCCACCAAATACGGTTTAGCAATCAAACCGGTCATTCTGGGTGAAGACGGCAACGCACCGGATATCAGTGAAGCGGCAATGACCGGCAAAAACACCCTGTTTAATTCCGGTGAATTTGATGGTCTGGATTACACCGCCGGTTTTAACGCGATTGCGGACAAACTGGTGGCACTCGGCGTGGGTGAGCGCAAAGTAAACTACCGCCTGCGCGACTGGGGGGTTTCCCGTCAGCGTTACTGGGGCGCACCAATTCCGATGGCTACCTTGGAAGACGGCACCGTGGTGCCGGTTCCGGAAGATCAGTTACCGGTTATCCTGCCGGAAGACGTGGTCATGGACGGCATCACCAGCCCGATTAAAGCCGATCCGGAGTGGGCGAAAACCACCATCAACGGTCAGCCAGCCCTGCGAGAAACCGATACCTTCGATACCTTTATGGAATCCTCCTGGTATTATGCCCGTTACTGCTGCCCGGACTACGACAAAGGCATGCTGGACCCGGCGGCGGCCAACTACTGGTTGCCGGTCGATCAGTATATCGGCGGTATCGAACACGCCATTATGCATCTGATGTATTTCCGCTTCTTCCACAAACTGATGCGTGATGCCGGTCTGGTGAACTCAAATGAACCGGCGAAAAATCTGCTGTGCCAGGGTATGGTACTGGCTGATTCCTTCTATTACACCGACACTGACGGCCACCGCGTGTGGGTGTCTCCGGAAGAAGCTATTCTTGAGCGTGATGATAAAAACCGTATCATCAAGGCAACAGATAAAGAAGGCCGCGAGCTGGTTCACACCGGCATGAGCAAGATGTCAAAATCGAAGAACAACGGCGTTGATCCGCAGATTATGGTGGAAAAATACGGCGCGGATACCGTTCGTCTGTTTATGATGTTTGCGGCACCACCGGAACTGACCCTCGAGTGGCAGGAATCCGGCGTGGAAGGCGCGAACCGCTTTATCCGCCGTGTATGGCGTCTGGTGTATGAGCATGTTCAGAAAGGCAAAACCGCGCCGCTGGATATCAGCAGCCTGACACCGGAACAGAAAGATCTGCGCCGCTCTCTGCACAAAACCATTGCCAAAGTCAGCGATGACGCCGGCCGCCGTAAGCAGTTCAACACCGCCATCGCGGCGATTATGGAACTGCTCAATGAACTGCAGCGCGCACCTCAGGAAACAGAGCAGGATCGCGCGCTGATGCAGGAAGCGCTGGATGCGGTTATCCGTATGCTCTCTCCGATTATCCCGCACGCCGGTTTCACCCTGTGGAAAGCGCTGGGTCACGAAACGGATGTGGATGATGCACAGTGGCCGGTTGCCAGCGAAGAAGCAATGATTGACGATACCAAACTGATTGTTATCCAGATCAACGGTAAAGTCCGCGGTCGTATCACGGTTGCCGCCGATGCGGAGCAGGATGCTGTTATGGCACTGGCCTCGCAGGAAACGAATGTGGCGAAATACCTCGAAGGCGTGAGTATTCGCAAAGTCATTTATGTGCCGGGTAAATTACTGAACCTGGTCGTGGGTTAATTAAGGAGATATCGTGCGACATCGCATTATTACGCTGTTGCTCGGGCTTGCGGTGCTGGTCACCGCAGGCTGCGGCTTCCATCTGCGCGGCACCACGCAAATCCCGCCTGAACTGCAGAAACTGCAAATCAGCACCGGTGATCCGTATGGCGAACAGACCCGTGCTATCCGCCAGCAACTGCTGCTGAATAACGTTCAGATTATTGAAAGCGGTGATGCCACCCTCCCGGTTCTGAAGATCACCAGCTCTTCCGAAGACTCAGAAGAGACAGTATCTATTTTCCAGGACGGTAAAGCCGCTGAAAAAGAACTGGTTTATTACCTGAATGCCCAGGTCATTATGCCGAACGGGTCGGTCTATCCGATCAACGTCCGCGTTGACCGTTCATTCTTCGATAACCCGCTGGAAGCACTCGCAAAAGATGCGGAAAAAGATATGATCCGCCAGGAAATGCGTGAGCAGGCTGCCGCCCGTCTGGTTCGTAAACTGCTGATTATCCAGCCGTCCGAACAACAGAAACAGGCTGAAAATGCTGTAGCGGCTGAGATTGTCGCACCGAAGGCATGATAAAAGTTTCACCTGAGCAACTCATCACGCAGCTCCGTTCGGGGCTGCGTGAACGTTACCTCCTCTGGGGGAACGAACCGTTACTGCTCCAGGAATCCCGGGATGCTATCCGTCATGCGGCGCAGGAACAGGGATTTGACGAGCACTTCACTTTTTCACTTGAACAGCATACTGACTGGGATGCGATTTTTTCTGTCTGCCGGTCACTCAGTCTGTTTGCCGGACGGCAGACACTCACTCTGTATCTGCCGGAAAACGGCCCCAATGCCGCGATGGGCGAACAGCTTCTCCGGCTGGCCGGGCAGTTGCATCCGGATCTGCTGCTGATACTGCGCGGCCATAAACTGACCAAAGCCCAGGAAAACAGTGCCTGGTTTAAAGCGCTGGCACAGGATGGCGTCTATATCGCCTGTATGACGCCGGATCTGAACCGGCTGCCGCAATGGGTTACCGCGCGGGCAGCATTGTTACAGCTGCAGCCGGATGAACAGGCTGTCCGTCTGCTCTGCTATTGCTACGAAGGCAATCTGCTGGCGCTGTCACAGGCACTCTCCCGGCTGGCGCTGATCTACCCTGACGGCAAACTCACTCTGCCCCGTGTGGAAGCAGCGGTGAATGATGCGGCACACTTTACCCCATATCACTGGGTGGATGCCCTGCTGGCCGGCAAAAGCAAACGCGCCTGTCATATCCTGACTCAGCTGCTGGCGGAAGATAACGAGCCGGTGATCCTGCTGCGCACCGTCCAGCGGGAAGTGATGCAGTTACTGACATTACAGCGCGAAAGCCGGAACCAGCCGCTGCGCACCCTGTTTGACAAGCACCGCATCTGGCAGAACCGCCGCGGTATGATAACCGATGCACTGGATCGCCTTGATGCGCATACCCTGCAGGTGGCGATATCCCTGATCACCCGTATTGAAATCCGCCTCAAGCAGGATTACGGACAATCCGTAAGTGATGACTTACTGACACTGACACTGCTCCTGAGCGGTAAAGCACAGACAGGACAGATCCTCTATGACGAACAACGCGGATAACCGGATTCTGGCGCTGTACGGCGGCACATTTGACCCGATCCACCAGGCGCACATCAATACCGTGAAAGCCATGGCGGCGGAAGCCGGTCTGGAACAGGTGATTTTACTGCCGAACAATGTCCCGCCGCACCGTCCGCAGCCGAAAGCGGATGCACAACAGCGGCTGATGATGGCACAACTGGCTGTTAACGGTGATCCGCTGTTCCTGGTGGATGACCGCGAACTGCGCCGTGATGCCCTCTCCTATACGGTGGAAACACTGCGTCAGTACCGGGCTGAAATTGGTTCACGGCGGCCGCTGGCCTTTATCATTGGCCAGGATTCCCTGCTCACGATTGATACCTGGCATGAATGGGATAAGATCCTGACCCTGTGCCATATCCTGGTCTGCAAACGGCCGGGGTATTCACTCGATTTTCCGTCCGAACAGCTGGCTGACTGGTTTGTGCAGCATCTGGTCACCACACCGGAAAGCCTGCACAAACGACCGTGCGGCTATATTTTCCTGGCTGATACCCCCCTGTTTCCGATTTCTGCCACCAATATCCGCGAACGGCTGAAAAACGGCGAGGACTGCAGCGATCAGCTGGCCACCGCCGTTCAGGACTACATTCTGGCACAGGGACTGTACCGCTGACTCACCCCGTCTGCCGGGTTTTGGCAATCACAATCTCACGGATACAGACATCCTGCGGTTGCTGATAAGCAAACTGAATACAATCCGCGATTTTTTCCGGATCCAGACCTGACTGAATCTCTTTTTTCCAGGTCTGGTAATTCTGCTTAATTTCCTCATTAGTGGTATGACTCAATAACGGTGTTTCCACCACGCCCGGGGCTATGGTAATTAAACGGACATTTGACGGAGCCACTTCTTCACGGATATTTTCCGTTATCGCATGAACGGCAAATTTAGTTCCGCAATAGACTGAATGGCTCGGGAATGTTTTTCGTCCGGCAATTGAACTGATATTAATAATGGTGCCTTCCTGACGCGCAACCATATCGTGCAATACAATATTAATCCCGGTCAGTACACCGTTAATATTCACATCCACCATTTGCTGCCATTCGGCATAATCCTGATCATACGGATTATCCAGCAACATAACGCCCGCACAGTTAATTAATAAATCCGTTTTGCCGTACAGACTTTCCGCTTCCGCGATGGCGGCTTTCATTGCCGCAAGATCAGTCACATCCACGCTGCGGCACAGGCTGTCCGGCAGATGAAACCCTGCGGTAATCTGGCTGCGGCGTGCCAGTAATAAGACCGGATGTCCGGCCTGACTCATCCGTTTTGCCACAGATTCACCGATACCGGAACTGGCGCCGGTAATAACCACTAATTTTTTCATTGCATTTATCCTGAGAATATCAATAAAGTTGCATGATTTTATGCCTTGCTTTACATATATCAAGAAGGCAGATTTATTTCACAAAGTAACCTGAAGGTAACTAATGGACGATAAAATAAAGAAAATTGTAGTGGTCAGTGAAATAGAAGTGACGCTGTCGGTTATCGGCGGGAAATATAAACCGTTAATATTAAATTTATTATATGAAAAAACCGTTCAGCGTTTTGGTGAAATACGGGCTTATATTGTCAATATTTCACAAAAAACATTAACCAATCAATTACGCGAGATGGAAGCGGACGGCCTGCTGACCCGGACGGTCTTTGCCGAAGTGCCGCCCCGTGTGGAATACACCATTACAGAAAAAGGCCGTTCGCTGATCCCGATTCTGCTGCTGATGTGTGACTGGGGCTATGAAAATATGGGCGACCGCTACACACTGCTGCGCCCGGAGTGTGACTGAGCCGGTTTTACCGGTTGCAGGATAGCCTGCTCACACAGATAATCTGTCTGATAGTGACGGGCAGTGCTGAGTAACAGATGCTTTACCGCCGCCGCAGAGCCGGTTCCGGTGCGGTAAGTGTCAATCGCCGCACTCATCTGCTGTTTTTCTGCCGGACTCAGCAGGCGTTTGAAATACCCCTGCATATGCATCAGTGCGTTGGTCATATTGGCGCGGGTCGCGGGTTGCGAAAATGCAGTGAGTAACATCTGCTGCCAGACTGCCGCCGTTTCCGCCAGTTCAGCCGGGGAGCGTGTTCCCGCCTGTGATAACAGCCGTCCGCTGCTTTTATATATCTGCGGTGAATATGCCATCAGCGCGTATTTGTAACGACTGTGCAGACGGATCAGCCCGCCTGCACTGAGCGGCGGATTCAGTGCCTGAGTCAGTTCCTGCTGTGCCTGCTGCCGCCACAACATGTCCTCATCATCATTTTCCGTCTGTCGCTGATATGTCATATTTTCCGCCTTTTTATCTGTTACGGAGTGACTATAGTACAAAATGCACTGTTTCTGTTTTCCCTGTCCGTACATTTCCTGATATTTCTTTAATCTTTACTGCTTTGTATTCCCCCTGTTCGCTGTTATTCTTGCGGTGCCGGCGGCAACGCAGGGTGAGCCTCGCAAAATTACCCCCTGTAACGTAAAATAGCGATTATCCCCCGGCACACAGCAACCCCGCGCCGGAACTGCCATGGCGGTACGACTGACGGGGATGTGTTCTGTTATCTATTTATCCGGAATATAAGGTGAACCTTTTGCAAGGCACAGAATTACTTGAGTTTATTATTGATAAACTTGAAGACTCCAAAGCACAGGACATTATTACTATTGATGTACGCGGTAAATCCAGCATTACCGACCACATGATTATCTGCACCGGCACATCCAGCCGCCATCTGGCATCTGTCGCCGATAACCTCATCACTGACTGCCGTCAGGCCGGTATGATGCCGCTCGGCGTGGAAGGTCAGGGCATTTCCGACTGGATTGTTGTCGATCTCGGTGAAGCTATCGTGCATGTGATGCAGGATGAAAGCCGCCGTATGTACGAATTAGAGAAACTCTGGAGCTGAGTGTTGAAGTTACAGCTCATTGCCGTCGGCACCAAAATGCCTGACTGGGTCGAAACCGGATTTCAGGATTATCTCCATCGTTTTCCGAAAGATATGCCGTTTGAACTGACCGAAATCCCGGCCGGAAAGCGGGGAAAAAACGCGGACATCAAACGGATCCTGGAAAAAGAAGGTGAGTTAATGCTGGCGGCGGCGGGCAAAGGCAACCGGATTGTCACACTGGATATTCCCGGCGCACGCTGGGATACCCCGCAGCTTGCCGGGCAACTGGAACGCTGGAAGCAGGACGGACGCAACATCAGCCTGCTTATCGGCGGCCCTGAAGGCCTTTCGCCTGCCTGTAAAGCCGCCGCTGAGCAGAGCTGGTCGCTCTCCCCGCTGACCCTGCCGCACCCGCTGGTGCGTGTCCTGGTGGCGGAGAGCCTGTACCGCGCCTGGAGTATTACTGCCAATCATCCGTATCACAGGGAATAACCGCAGTGCCCGGTCTGAACGCGCCTGACGGCGATAAGAAAAAACACAAGCAACGGATGGACTTCCGCGATTACAGCGCGGAATCCGCCCTGTTTATCCGCCGAGCGGTGGTTGCATTTATCGGTATTGTTATTCTGTCTGCCGTACTGGTGGTGAATCTCTATCATCTCCAGATTAACCGCCATGAAGATTATCAGACCCGCTCCAATGATAACCGGATAAAACTGGTTCCGATTCCGCCGAGCCGTGGTCTGATTTATGACCGCAAAGGCACCCTGCTTGCGGAAAACAGAACCATTTATCAGCTCGAAATCGTGCCGGAGAAAGTCACCGGCCTGCCGGACGTACTGAATGAGCTGCGCGAGATTGTCGATCTGACCGACGAAGATATCGCGAATTATGAAAAAGAGCGCCGCCGTTCGCGCCGTTTTACCTCTATTCCGCTGAAAACCCCGCTCAACCAGATTCAGGTGGCGCGGTTTTCGGTAAATCAGTACCGGTTCCCGGGACTGGAAATCAAAGGCTATCAGCGCCGTTTCTACCCTTACGGCTCCGCCCTGACCCATGTGATTGGTTATGTGGCAAAAATTAACGACAAAGATGTTGAGCGCCTGGATAAAGACGGTCTTTTACCAAACTATGCCGCCACCCATGATATCGGCAAGCTGGGCATTGAGCGCTATTATGAATCCGTCCTGCACGGCAAAACCGGCTACGAGGAAGTGGAAGTCAACAGCCGCGGCCGCGTGATCCGCCAGTTGCACGAGCAGGCACCGCAGGCCGGGAAGGATATCTATCTGACAATTGATCTCGAATTGCAGATGTATATTGAAAAACTGCTGACCACCAGCCGGGCGGCTGTCGTGGTCAGTGATCCGCGCAACGGCGAAATTCTGGCACTGGTGTCCAACCCGAGTTATGACCCGAACCTGTTTGTGAACGGCATTTCCGGTCCGGATTACCGGGGTCTGCTTAATAACCCGGATCGCCCGCTGATCAACCGTACCACCCAGGGGCTCTATCCGCCGGCATCCACCGTGAAACCGTTTATTTCAGTGGCAGCGCTCAGCGAAAACGTGATCACCCGTAACACCACGATTTTTGACCCCGGCTGGTGGCAACTGCCGGGATCGGAAAAACGTTACCGCGACTGGAAGCGCTATGGTCACGGTAACCTGAACGTGGTGAAATCGATTATTGAATCGGCAGATACCTTCTTCTATCAGGTGGCGTATGACATGGGGATCGACCGCCTGTCCGCCTGGATGACCCGCTTCGGTTACGGCGAATATTCCGGTATCGACCTGATCGAAGAGTATAACGGCGTGATGCCGACCCGTGAATGGAAACAGCGGCGCTATAAAAAACAGTGGTATCAGGGCGATACCATCCCGGTCGGGATCGGTCAGGGATACTGGACATCAACGCCTATTCAGATGGCAAAAGCCCTTAATACCCTGATCAATGATGGTGTGGTGAAAACGCCGCACCTGCTGCTCGGTACCAAAGAAGGCAACGGCATGCTGCCGTATGAGCAGAAAGAGCATATTGCTATCGGTGATATTCATTCCGGCTACTGGGAACTGGCCAAATCCGGGATGTTCGGCGTTGCCAATGCCCCGAACGGCACCGGCCGCAAATTCTTTGCCGGCACACCGTACAAAGCCGCCGCCAAATCCGGTACGGCACAGGTGTTCAGTTATGAAACCTATAACGCCAGCAAACTGGCGGAACGTCTGCGCGACCATAAATTAATGATTGCCTACGCACCGTATGATAACCCGAAAGTGGCGGTGACCATTATTCTGGAAAACGGCGGTGCAGGCCCGGCCGTCGGTACCCTGGTCCGCCAGATCCTTGATCACGTCCTGCTGGGTGATAACAACACAGTACTGCCGGATGCGCCGCCGTCGCCACCCGGCAGTGAAACAGAGTAATGCCCATGACTGATAATCCGCGCAAAGTATCCCTGATGACCCGTATGCACATCGACTTCCCGTTGCTGGTGCTGCTGCTGATCCTGCTGGTTTACAGCGCATTTGTGCTGTGGAGTGCCAGCGGGCTGGATCCGGAGATGATGGAGCGCCGCCTCGGGCAGATTTTCTCCGGCATCATTATTATGCTGATCCTGGCGCAAATTCCGCCCCGCGTGTATGAAACCTGGGCACCGCATCTCTATATTGTCTGTGTACTCCTGCTGGTCTTTGTGGATATCTTCGGGCAGATCAGCAAAGGTGCGCAGCGCTGGCTGGATCTGGGGATAGTCCGTTTCCAGCCGTCCGAGATTGCCAAAATTGCGGTTCCGCTGATGGTGGCGCGCTTTATGAACCGCGACCAGTGTCCGCCGACCCTGAAAAATACCGCCATTGCCCTGCTGCTGGTGGTGGTACCGACTCTGCTGGTTGCCGCACAGCCGGATCTCGGGACATCCATCCTGGTTGCTGCCTCCGGTATTTTTGTGTTGTTCCTGGCCGGGATGAGCTGGCGTCTTATCGGGATCGCCTTGTTGCTGCTTGCCGCCTTTATTCCTCTGCTCTGGTTTTTCCTGATGCACGATTACCAGCGCGGTCGTGTAATGATGCTGCTCGATCCGGAAACCGACCCGCTCGGTGCCGGTTATCATATTATTCAGTCAAAAATTGCCATTGGCTCCGGCGGGCTGGCCGGCAAAGGCTGGATGCTGGGCACCCAGTCCCAGCTGGAATTTCTGCCGGAACGTCATACTGACTTTATCTTTGCTGTCCTCGCGGAAGAACTCGGGCTGGTGGGGGTGATCTTCCTGCTGGTACTCTATCTGCTGATCATTATTCGCGGGCTGATGATTGCCGCCCGCGCTCAGAATACCTTCGGACGGGTAATGGTGGGCGGTCTGATGCTCATCTTTTTTGTCTATGTGTTTGTCAATATCGGTATGGTCAGCGGGATCCTGCCGGTGGTCGGTGTACCACTGCCGATGATGAGTTACGGCGGCTCCGCCCTTATTGTATTAATGGCAGGGTTTGGTATTGTCATGTCAATTCATACACACCGTAAGATGCTGTCAAAAAGCTTATAATACATTACGAGGTTTTCATGCGTTTACAATGGATTGCGGTCACAGTGATGGCCGCCCTGCTGGCAGGCTGCCCGTCAGTGCCGCCGCCGGTCAAACAGACACCGCCGCCGGGCCCGGCAAAAGAGATCCTCGGTGCCGTACCGGCTTATGAGCCGCTGCATCCGGGCGCAAATAATGATTATGTCCGTAATGGTCAGCAGTATCAGATTGTCCGTGACCCGGAAAACTTCAGTCAGCAGGGCTATGCCTGGATTTACGGTCAGGCTCAGAACGGCAGCCGGACAGCCACCGGTGAGATCATCAACAGCGCCGAACTGACCGCCTCCCACCCGACGCTGCCGATCCCCGGCTATGCGCGGATCACCAATATGGCGAATAACCGCATGATGGTGGTACGGATTAACGATCGCGGCCCGTATATGGCGGGTAAACAGATCGGGCTTTCCCGCGCTGTGGCAGATCGCCTGAATCTGCTGCCAAACACCAAAATTAAAATTGACCCGATTGTGGTGGCGGAAGATGGCTCCCTGAGCGGGACCGGGACTGTCGGTACCGTGGTCGCCAAACAGAGCTATGCCCTGCCGGGCCGCCCGGAACTGGGAAAAACCAGTGCGCTGGGGACGCCGGTAACCAATACCACCCCGATGGTGCCGATCAGCAGCCGTCCTGTTATGGCACAGCCGCAGCCGGAATCTGCCCTGATCCCGACCGTGAAACAGCCTGCGGAACCGGCAGAAAACCGGGCTGAAAACACCGCCGCACCTGCGCCGCAACAGGCCGCTGTCAGCGGTTACCGTGTCCAGGTGGGTGCCGTGGCAAGTGAGGAGCGCGCATCACAGTGGCAGAAAGAACTCAGCGACAAACTGGGTGTGCCCGGTATGACAGAATCCTCCGGTGATATGTTCCGTGTCCAGCTGGGGCCATTTACCAGCCGTGAACGGGCCGCCGAAGTACAGGGACGCCTTCAGCAGCAACTGAATATGAATTCATTTATCCTGGCACCGTAAAAGCAGGCAGTGATAACACTACGCGCTGTCATGGCTGTTTTGCTATGATAGCGTTTCTTTTTCACCGGCATCATCAATGTTGTTTTAACACTCATGAAATACGCAACGACTTATCAACACCGCGCCGGGCGTCTGGCCGCTTTCGGTCTGACCCTGGCACTGAGCGCCGCAGCTTCTGCCGCTGATGTTCCGAATCTGAATACCACCATCCCGCCTGTTCCGGATATTGAAGCGGAATCCTATATTCTGATGGATTACCATTCCGGCAAAATACTGGCGGAAAAAAATGCTGATGTCCGCCGTGACCCTGCCAGTCTGACCAAAATGATGACCAGCTATGTCATCGGTCAGGCCATGAACACCGGTAAATTCACCCCGGACACCATGGTCACCATCGGGGAAAACGCCTGGGCGACCGGTAACCCGGTATTCCGCGGCTCCTCGCTGATGTTCCTCAAACCGGGCGAGCGCGTCAGCGTGGCGGATCTCACACGCGGCATCAACCTGCAATCCGGTAATGATGCCTGTGTGGCGATGGCGGAATTTGTCGCCGGTGATCAGGACACGTTTGTCGGTCAGATGAACCAGTATGTGGCACAGCTTGGTCTGAAAAATACCCACTTTAAAACCGTTCACGGCCTGGATGCCGACGGCCAGTACAGCAGTGCGCGGGATATGGCGCTCATTGGTCAGGCAATGATCCGTGACGTGCCGAATGAATACGCCATCTATAAAGAGCGCTCATTCACCTATAATAATATTACCCAGCAAAACCGAAACGACCTGCTGGGTGATAAAAGCCTGAATGCGGACGGGATTAAAACCGGTCACACCAACGGCGCGGGGTATAACCTGGTGGCCTCTGCCACCGAAGGGGATATGCGTCTGATCTCCGTGGTGATGGGCACCAAATCAGCCAAAGCCCGTAATGCGGAAAGCAAGAAACTGCTCACCTGGGGCTTCCGTTTCTTTGAAACGGTCAAACCGATGCAGAAAGACAACCCGCTGGTGTCTGAAATCGTCTGGTTCGGGGATAAAGACAAAGTGCAGCTGGGAGTGGAAAATGATGTTTATCTCACCATTCCGCGCGGTCGCCTGAAAGATCTGAAAGCCGGTTTTGTTCTGACCGACCCGGAGCTGCATGCGCCGCTGGCGAAAAACCAGGTGGTCGGCACCATTAACTTCCAGCTCGACAACCAGATCATTGAAACCCGGCCGCTGGTCGTGACGGAAGCCGTCCCGGAAGGGAACTTCTTCAGCCGTCTGATCGACTATATCCGCCTGCTGTTTCACCGCTGGTTCGGCTGAGACTTGAAATCAGATGAACTATCCCCATATTTAGTTCATCTGACGTTTTGCTTTATTAAGGAGCACCCATGAAAACCAAACTCAATGAACTGTTAGAGTTCCCCTGCTCATTTACCTACAAAGTGATGGGTGCCGCTGAACCGGAATTAGTGAATGATGTTCTGGAAGTGATCCAGCGCCACGCGCCGGGTGACTACAGTCCGTCAATCAAACCAAGCAGCAAAGGGACCTATCATTCCGTTTCTGTCACCATTGACGCGACACACATTGAGCAGATCGAGAATCTGTACGAAGAATTAGGCGCGTTAGAGCGCGTGAGAATGGTGTTGTAACACCGTCATTTCTTCATCATTTCAGGCCGCCCCTTTCAGGGCGGCCTTTTTTTTATCCTGCTGAACATTTTATGCGCATCACTGGTACGCATTTGCCGTGCGCGTTATACTGCTGGCCCGGCATACCGAACTGAAGATACCATTTTGCAAAATAACACCATCGTTTTACGTCAGCTGGGCCTGCGGCCTTATCATCCTGTCTCCGAAGCCATGCACCAATTTACTGAACAGCGTACGGCGGAAACCGGTAATGAGATCTGGCTGGTTGAGCATGAACGCGTTTTTACCCAGGGTCAGACCGGTAAAGCCGAGCATGTCCTCGCCCCCGGCGATATCCCGGTGATCCAGTCCGATCGCGGCGGTCAGGTGACCTACCACGGCCCGGGGCAGCAGGTCATGTATGTGCTGATTGATCTTAAACGTGACAAAATCGGTGTGCGCGAACTGGTATCCGCCCTGGAGAACGCCGTGGTTGAGACGCTGAAACAGTGGAATATTGAGGCTTACCCGCGCCCGGATGCCCCCGGTGTTTATGTGGCGGGTAACAAAATCTGTTCACTCGGTCTGCGGATACGCAACGGCCGCTCATTCCACGGGCTGGCGCTCAATATCAATATGGATCTTGAACCTTTTCACCGCATTAATCCGTGTGGCTATGCCGGTCTCGCCATGACACAAATGGCTGATTTTGTTCCCGGTATTACCCTTGCGGATGTTCAGCCCGTGCTGACCGCACAATTCTGCAGGCAATTAGGATTCCAACTTACCGCAGAATAGTGTTATAATTTTTTTAACATTTTTAAAAAGATTTTTAAAAGATTGATGACTTTGTTACATTCAGCAGGCAGGCCGTCACCACGGCGCTCATCAATCACTATCCGATGAATCTAACCGGAAATGACATCAACATGAGTAAACCAATTCAGATGGAACGCGGTATCAAATACCGTGATGCCGATAAAATGGCGCTTATCCCGGTCAAAAACCTGGTATCAGAGACGACCGAACGATTACGCAAACCAAGCTGGATGAAAATCAAGCTTCCGGCTGATTCCCATAAAATCAAAGGGATCAAAGATGCAATGCGCCGTAACGGCCTGCATTCTGTCTGTGAGGAAGCCTCCTGCCCGAACCTGAGCGAATGCTTTAACCACGGTACCGCCACGTTTATGATCCTCGGGGCTATCTGTACCCGCCGCTGCCCGTTCTGTGACGTTGCCCACGGCCGTCCGAATGCACCGGATGCCAACGAACCGCAGAAACTCGGTCAGACCATCAAAGATATGGGACTGCGCTATGTGGTCATCACCTCTGTTGACCGTGATGATCTGCGTGACGGCGGCGCACAGCACTTTGCTGACTGTATCACCGCTATCCGCGACCACAACCCGGCGATTAAAATTGAGACCCTGGTGCCGGACTTCCGCGGCCGTATGGATAAGGCGCTGGAAATCCTGACCGCCACCCCGCCGGATGTTTTCAACCACAATCTGGAAAACGTGCCGCGTATTTACCGTCAGGTGCGCCCGGGCGCGAACTATGAGTGGTCACTGAAACTGCTGGAGCGCTTTAAAGAAGCCCATCCGGAGATCCCGACCAAATCCGGCCTGATGGTCGGCTTAGGCGAAACCAATGAAGAGATCCTCGATGTGATGCGCGACCTGCGCCGTCACGGCGTGACCATGCTGACCCTGGGGCAGTATCTCCAGCCGAGCCGTCACCATCTGCCGGTTCAGCGTTATGTCAGCCCGGAAGAGTTTGAGGAAATGAAAGCCGAAGCAATGGCAATGGGCTTCACCCACGCCGCCTGCGGCCCGTTTGTCCGCTCTTCTTACCATGCTGATTTGCAGGCCAAAGGCGAAGAAGTGAAGTAATTTCCCGCCATTCTGTGAATACCGTAAACCGCCGCTGAAAAACGGCGGTTTTTTTATGCCACTCCGGTGATGACGCGGGTAACGGGCAAAACGAAATGTCGCTGTAAACATATCCCTGTACGCTCGGATCGCGCCATCCATGGCGCTTACGCTTTTCGTTCGCCTGCCCGTTACCGGCCTTTTACCTGACCGGAAAACAGCTCAATGATGTATGTCTTTTGTGCTCTGCCCTGCCGCCGCTATTCCCCCCGCAACGGATGCGGATTATGATGCGTTCCATATCACATTATTAATGAGTAAATTATGAAACGTAGTGGCGTTTTATGTCTGACCGCACTGGCTCCCGCCGTCTGGGGCAGTACCTATCTGGTGACCACTGAGATGCTGCCTGCAGGCTACCCGATGACTGTCGCCATGCTGCGCGCCTTACCTGCCGGTCTGCTGCTGATGCTGTTTATCCGCCAGTTGCCGAAAGGGGTCTGGTGGGGGCGGATTTTCGTGCTCGGGGCGCTGAACTTCGCGGTGTTCTGGTGGCTGCTGTTTGTCTCGGCCTATCGCCTGCCGGGCGGTGTCGCCGCGACAGTCGGGGCCATTCAGCCGCTGATTGTGCTGCTGCTCTCCCGCATGGTGCTGGGTAATGTGCTGAAACCGCTGGCTGTGCTCGGTGCACTGTGCGGGATAGGCGGGGTGGCACTGCTGTTACTGACACCGCAGGCAAAGCTTGACACTATCGGTATTATTGCCGGATTAGCCGGAGCATTCTCCATGGCTGCAGGTACGGTACTGAGCCGCCGCTGGCAGCCGGATGTCTCACCGCTGACCTTTACCACCTGGCAGCTTACCGCAGGCGGATTACTGCTGCTGCCGGTCTCTCTGCTGCTTGAACCGGCACTGCCGCCGCTGACGCTGCTCAATATCAGCGGACTGCTCTATCTGGGACTGATTGGCGCAGCCCTGACCTATCTATTCTGGTTTCGCGGACTGGCGATCCTCGGGCCGAATTCCGTGGCATCACTCGGTTTTCTCAGCCCGCTGACGGCGGTACTGCTGGGCTGGTTTGTGCTGGATCAGCAACTGAGCCTGTTACAGTGTGCAGGGGTTATCGTGGTGATCGGCAGTGTATGGCTCAGCCAGGTTGCTAACCGGCGCTGATATAAAAAAACCCGTTACCATGGTGAGTAACGGGTTTTCGTCACGGTAATGTCGAATTAAAATAACGGCTACGGTATAGCGTGTTACAACTTAAATCGAGACAACGTTTGCGGCAGACGGGCCTTTCGCACCATCAACGATTTCAAATTCCACTTTCTGGCCTTCTGCCAGTGTTTTGAAACCATCATTCAGAATTGCAGAGAAGTGAACAAACACATCTTTGCTGCCGTCTTCCGGAGTGATAAAACCGAAACCTTTTGCTTCGTTAAACCACTTCACGTTACCTTTGCGCTTTGACATTCAAAAAAACCTTTTTACAAGTGATAGTACTTCATCAGTACCCGGCCAGTCGTTCTCAGACTGTATTGATCCTGCCGGGCAATCTGGTTTGAGACTAAACTACCCGCCGGATAATGACATTGTGAGAGATATTCCGCTGATATACCAGAGGATTTGTCCTGGTTATTTCAACGGTCAGCAAGATTTGCCACCTTTTTATTCAGATAATTCCCTCATGGCGCAACAGCCACTGCTTGATATCCAACCCGCTGCTGTAGCCGCCCATTGAGCCATCATGTGCAATCACGCGGTGACACGGAATAATCAGACAAATCGGGTTACGCCCGTTTGCCATACCGACCGCGCGGCAGTAATTGGCAGAACCCAGCTTCTGCGCCAGATCTTTATAGGACCAGGTGATTGCAAACGGAATGGTTGATAACTGCGCCCACACTCGTGTCTGGAACTCTGTACCGTGCGGATTAAGTTTTACACTGAAATCCTGCCGTTTCCCGGCAAAATACTCATCCAGTTCCTGAATGCACTGTCTGATATGCGGGTTATCACTGTCCGTGTGTTCCGGTGCAGTATCATCAAATCCCAGTTCAGTGATCCCCTGCTCATCCGCGCTGATAATGATAAAACGGCGGGGAAATCCGGTTGGAGCCTTTATATAAGTCGTCGCCATACGTTTGCCCTTTGTGCTGGTTTTGCTATAGCAAAACCTAATTATGATAAAGAGACAAACATCATTTACGTCATTCATCTCACAACAGAGAAAATAACGAGGCAAATAAATTCATGCAAGTCAGTTCACCGGAAAATGATACTCCGGTGGACTGATTTTTGACGAATAATTAGACAGGTGATTATTTCAGCCAGTCGGCGACGGCCTCATAAGTGCCGCGAAAGAGGATGCGATCGGCTTTTTTGCTCAGCTGATAGCGGTACATCGGGTCGTAATATTCTTCCAGAAGCGGACACAGCCACGAGAAGTGGGCTTCAGTATTACCGCTGCACCACTGCTCCGCGAGTGCGCTGCCGAGCAGCGCGGTCAGCTCTGCTGCCCGCTGCGTGCCGAGCCGCCGCCGGATAGCGGACAACCCGTGATGCAGATACTCACTGTAGGCCTCACGCCCCTTTTCTTCGCCGTATGCGGCGGTGAAATCATGAGTCATACGGTCAAAATACTCTTCTTTCAGGCGTTCCAGACGGCGCTCAAACGGATCTTCCACCACCACCAGCGACGCCTGTGCCATTTGTGCCCGCAGTGGCTCCGGCAGGCCGTTGGCACCGATAGCACGGCCTTCATCCTCCAGCACCCAGCGGGCCCCGGCGTCTTCTTTTTTTATCATGGCGGCAGCGAGATAGTTTTCAAATATCGCCTGGGCAAACTGCGCCTCCAGCGTGCGCCCGAAAGACGATCCGCGGTGATGCGCCAGTCCTTCCAAATCGATACCGTCCGCCTGTTCACCCACCAGCGTGGTTTTACCGCTGCCGGTGCAGCCGCCGATAAGGATCACCGGACGTGCCACCAGCTCTTCAGTCACCTGAATCACCGCCTGACGCAGTGCTTTGTAACCACCGGTGATCAGCGGGTATTCCGTTCCCGCATCCCGCAGCCACTGCTGCACGATATGCGAACGCTGACCACCCCGGGCACAACAGAGATAACCCTGCGGATAATCCGCACAGGCCGCCAGCCAAGCCGTCATCCGCTGCTCACGGCGTTCACCGCTGACCAGCAGGTGTCCCAGTGCCAGTGCCTTTTCCGGGCCCTGCTGCTTATAACAGGTGCCGACAGCGGCCCGCTCCTCATCATTCATCAGCGGCAGATTGTGTGAGACCGGCATGGCTCCCTGGCTGAATTCAACCGGCGCGCGGACATCAATCAACGGGGTATCAGAAGCAAGGAGTGTGCGGATAGTTCGGGAAGACGGGGTTAATTCCATAATAAATGTGTGATTTCAGTTCAGATGCCAATAAATTCAGCTGTCTGCAAAAGACAGTTCAGATTTTTTTATTGTACGCCTGACGGGGACATTTGTCGCTGCGGATTTTCCCTCTCCTCATATTCACCGTGCAGACAGTTCATCATGTGTTTACGCATATTCCGATTAATAATAGTGATAATCATTCAAAATACAAAAACACCATATATAGTGTGGTTGATATATTTAATATCTACATATAGTATTCAAAACACAGTTAACCCACGATATCTGCTCATAACGGGCAGTGATAACCACGGGAAACCGCCATGACAGTGACTATCTACAGCAAACCCGATTGCGTGCAGTGCAATGCCACTTACCAGATGCTGACACGGAAAAACATTCCGTTCAGTGTCATTGATATCACTCAGGATGAGCAGGCGTATCAACATGTCCGCACACTGGGATATCAGCAGGTGCCGGTGGTGATCGCCGGTCAGGATCACTGGGCCGGGTTCCGTCCCGACAAACTTGCCGCCCTCTGAACCGCACACACCGGAGGCACCATGACCACACAGGCACTGATTTATTTCTCCACCCGTTCAGAAACCTGTCACCGTTTCACGGAAAAACTGGGGATCCCGGCCACCCGCCTGCCGGAAGATGGTGACCTTACCGCCACACAACCCTTTGTGCTGCTGGTGCCGACCTACGGCGGCGGCCACCACAGCGGCGCGGTGCCGCGTCCGGTGATCCGCTTTCTTAACCGGCCTGAGAACCGGGCTCTGCTGCGCGGTGTGATCGCCGCCGGAAATACCAACTTTGGCCGAGCTTATGCCATTGCCGGTGACATTATCGCCGCCAAATGTCAGGTGCCGTTTTTATACCGTTTTGAACTGCTCGGCACACAGGCGGATGTCGATAACGTCCGCCGCGGCTTACATCAATTCTGGCAGCAGCAGGCCGCTGAGACCGCCTGCTGAGTGCTGTTAACCTGATTCCGGAATAACACGATGACCACTGAATACACGGATTACCACGCCCTGAATGCCATGCTCAACCTGTATGATGCAGAGGGCCGGATCCAGTTTGATAAAGATGTGACGGCGGCACACCACTACTTCCGCCAGCATGTGAATCAGAACACCGTGTTTTTCCACAATCTGCGGGAAAAGCTCGATTTTCTGATTAATGAAAACTATTACGAAGCTGACGTTATCGCACAATATGATTTTGAATTTATTAAAAATCTGTTCCGGCAGGCGTACAGCAAAAAATTCCGCTTTGCGACCTTCCTCGGTGCCCTGAAATATTACACCGGTTATACCCTGAAAACCTTTGACGGCCTGCGCTATCTGGAGCGGTTTGAAGACCGTGTCTGTATGGTGGCACTGACACTGGCACGGGGAGATACCACACTGGCAGAGCATCTGCTGGAAGAAATCATCAGCGGACGTTTCCAGCCCGCTACCCCGACCTTCCTCAACTGCGGCAAAAAACAGCGCGGTGAGTTTGTCTCCTGCTTCCTGCTGCGTATTGAGGACAATATGGAATCCATCGGGCGCAGTGTGAACTCAGCGCTGCAACTCTCCAAACGCGGCGGCGGTGTGGCATTCCTG